>CATIWQ010538927.1:0-22481 GCA_949673415.1 Euphorbia schlechtendalii
GTATGTACTTACGTATGTACTTACGTACGTATGTACGTACATACGTATGTACATACATACATACATACATACATACATACATACATACATACATACATACATACATACATATATATATATATATATATATATATATATATATATATATCACAACTTCTCTCTGAAAATCCCTAATCAAGCGTACTGCAAGCCTTCGATTTCACTCTCTTTTTCCAACTCTCATACCTGTTGTTAATCTTCTACTCCCAATTCTTCTTCTCCAGATTGTGAAGATTTCCTATGGCTTCATGAGAAGCAAGGGTGGCTCCGTGAAGAGCAACAATGGCTGCGGAAGGAGCAGCAGTCGCGAGCGGGAGTCATCACTTGGCGAGATTCGGTTGTTGAAGCTCAAAATCAAAGCCTTGGAAAATCAAATTTCAGTACAAGATGGGGATGAGGTGCTTGATACTATTACAAACGCTAGAGCTTTGTTGCAGGATTTGACAGAGAGAAATCGTAGCGACAGATTATATGGTTAGGGCTTTGATTCGTAAGTTTAGAAGTTTCTTATTATCAATTGTTATTTTAATGAATTGCTTCAATGGTTTAATCAGTGTTCTTCATTGGTTTAGAGTTTCTAAGGTTCTATTTTAGTATATTAATTTGTAGTTTTCTATCTGTTTCGATTGAGATTTGATTTTATTGGAATTTTTAAGATTTCTAATCATTCTTTTATCCTGTTTCATTTGTTACTTATTAAGGAAGAATTCTTTTGAGATTAATTCCATTTTTCCTGGATGGAGCATATAGGCTTTTTAGGAAAATGGAAGCGAATGACTGCTTACCTAATTATTTCTCCTGCAATGTAATAATTCATGGTTTTCTATGGCACAAGAACCTCTTAAAAGCAATAAAACTTATTGAGGAAATGCTTGTTAAAGGCGACTCACCAGATAAATTGATAATAGATATGGTGGTGGATACAAAATCTCAGTGAAAAGTTGAAGTGAGGTATGACTTGTACATCTACAACCGTCAATTTACTTTAAGTTGCATCTTAATTGAGGTAAGTTCTTCTTCTTATTGTTGTTATGTTAAATTGTAAACTTTGCACTATGAACTCTTATATATCGAAGATTGGTTCTTCTGAAAATTAAGTAACTTGTAAGAACTTCTGAAGGGAAGGGTCAATCTCTGTTTCTTTGGAAATGAAGAATATATTTTTGTTTTCTTCTATGTGATATCTTTTGAAGTGTTATTGTTTATACGAAAGGCTTTGGTTTGACCTTGTATGTTAATTTCTAGATTTGTTCCTTTGAAGCTTTTGTTGTATGTTTAGTAATAGGCATACTTCTAGGAATGGATACTAATTTAGACTCAGTAGTTATCTTTTCTTCCTAATTTGTGGTCTATAGAAACTTAAATTTAAAATTCTTAAAGCTCTAAAAGTGATAAACATAATCAAACCACATAGAACATGGGAAACAACATCTTGTTTATTTTTAGTCTTTTATTGTTAGAGCAGTGGAAATAGACCATGCCATGAGAAAGCTTGAGAAAATGTTTACGCTTTGTTTTAACTATATCAAAATTATGTCAGAGTTGATTCAATACACTAGCTGTTACCCACAAAAACTATCTTATTTAGGTACATATTGGAAGGTGAAAATTCTATATATATAAATGATTGTTGCATTAAATTCAAAATTTTCTCGAATCTTTCAGTTTAAACAGGAATTTAAATGAACTAGTATGTTAAAGATGAGTCATATCTGATATCTGGTTAAATTTTATAAGTATTTTGGTATTATTATTATTTTGTTGTTGTTATTATTATTATTTCTTTATAATACATGCTATATTTGTAATTTGTTTATATTGAAACTAAGAGATTTACACTGTTTCGATGACAGCCTATAGCTTTGTAGCTAAGGAGCAACTGCTCTTCTTTCATTATCTTCTTATTCACAAGGTAAACAAATTTAGAATCCTACCTTGCAAAGATATTTTCAGATAATTTTTTTTCTTTGAGAAGGTAAAACACCAAGACTAATTTTACGCGAGGAATGAGAACATATGAATTCATTATGGCTATGAAAGAGGAGAACCAATCAATGGAGCTTGATCCATTTGATGACTCAGATTTCTCTTCAGATTCTGATATTGACTCGCTTGAAAGATCAACATTTATTTCTCGATTTATTTGTAGAGGGAATCAGATTAGTGCTATACTAGATATTTAATTCTCTTGAAAAAGAGAACCAACTCAACTAAAAAAATCATAACGGTTGAATATTTTCAGGACCCAGTAAAGCTTTCCATTATGATAGATAGAGATCCCCAGCCTTCAAGCATAAACAAGAAGCAAGGTTTTCACGCAGGTATCAATCCATGAGAGTTTTTACCTACTTTATAATTATAATTTGATTTGTAATATGCAAGGGAGGTGAAACGGGAAGAGGCTGATGTTCTACATTATACATATGCCAAATACTCAAACTTGATTTCTAAACGTGATCGGTGTGGTTGCAAGCCTACAAAGGAGGATGTCAAAAGATGCTTTATGTTGGAATTCAACAGAGCTGTGACGTTAATTGCTTCATCTTTTCATTTCTTTTGTATAATTTTCAATTGATCATTTGTTACTCTGGTGATATAGTGAAGGAACTTAGAAAATACAATAATGTTTTTGTCGTTTGAAATTCATTTATCTTGTGCTTGATGCATTATCTTTTATTCTGTAGAATTTTGATTAGATGATCAATTATGAAGAATATAAGGATATGTCCTATTGAAATGTGGGTCATTTTTTACTAGGTTCAAACCATGATGTCATCATAATCGTCTTAAGCATAAACCTATACTCTTGTATTTTGTATTATTATGAATCACTCAAGCATTTGTTTTGAAAAATCTGGAACACCGCTCTATATTAATGCCATCCCGGGTTTGATAATCCATCTACTTTATGCAATTCAACCATGGTATTATTCTTTAGCATGATAGCTAAGGTCTGGCATGGTTAAGGATCTAATGGGACCTTCTTTGTGTAAAAAGATTCATTCAATTGGTTGGACAATATTATAAGCAGCTATTATTCGGAGTGATGTGAGTAACTACTCTAACAACCAATATTCTCATAATGTTATTGTGTAGAATAATGAGCTTCATGTTGTATAACAGTTTATTCTTGATTCAGATAGTATATCAGTTGGTGTAGTAATTGCTTTTTTATTTTAGCACCTTTCTTCTTTCACTTTTCTTTAATTATTCACGTTGTGGACTGGTTATTGATCCTCTCTATTCATTTAAACATTGCTACCCATATCAGGTTAGTTATTTGAAATTAGGATTTGATAGACATAATTAGTTTCTTTGTGAAATTAGAGATTTATTGTTTTTTTAAAGCTAGTTTAGTTGAAAAGCAGTCCAAGAGCATCCTTTATTTCTTTTGAAATATGTCGATACCAATATTATGTTGGAATAAAATGGATCCTTTAAGCTGATTTAGGTGGGAAAATACCCAATTAAACAAACAGGTTTGTAACTAAATGTTTTTTACTCTGCATTTGTTCTTACTTCTTTTTTTCCATTTTCCACTTATGCTTTAACTTATTTTGTGTACTTTTTTTTAGTTTTACACGGTTTTTCCTAGTTCATGTACTTTGCTATATCCTCATTTGGTTCTTGAATGATCAAGAAAAGAAAGTCATGGGCTACTTTTAGTCTATTTGACAATGTTTGCCTAACTTAGAATAAGTTATTAATTCAAATTCTGCTCATACATTTTTTATAGGTGCAAGCTCATGGATATGATGCAATGGTTTATGATCGTTTGTGAGATACCCTTAACTTCTTCGGTTGCATTTCTGTGAACACCAGCTCGGATAGTGAAGTCAGTAGCCATTTTGTAAATTATAAACATATATACTTTTAGTAGCGTTATTTTTAGTTTGTATAATATTATGTATTTTTAGTTCTTGTTTGAATTTGTATACAATTAAACATTAGCGTTATTTTTAGTTTGTATACAATTAAACATTATGAATTATGTAAAAAATGAATTTTAATTTTTTTGAATTATGGTATCAATTAAGTGTCTTACAAATTTGTTGCAATAAGCTCAAAAAGGGTTTCAAATGCGAAATAAGTATTTTTCAAAAAGTGTTGCGACAACTGGACATAGTGTTGCAAATATGTTAAAAGTGTTATAAGAAAAGTGTTGCAAAAAAACAACAAAAGTGTTACCAAAAAAACTAATGGACGCTAACGTTGACGGCAACGGGTATTTTTTGCAACATAACAGAAAGCGTTGCAAGTACTAAAAAAGTGCTGCGAAAAGTCACTTGTCGCAATACATTTCTTATTATTGCGAAAAAAAAGAAAATGTGTTATGAAAACGACTTTTCGCAAGGGAAGCATCACCAACGACTTTGTTCAAAGAAACGTGTTGTGACAAGTTCTTTCACGACACTTTTGGCAGTTTAGGCAACATTTTTTCGTTGTTACGACAGGCCATCTATGGCGTAGTGATTGCAGCAGCTGAGTATTCCAAGAATGCCTGTCATTCTATATGAGGAAGCTTATCGCCACATCTTCAAAGCTTGAGACAACATCAGATTGTACAGTTGGGGAGTCATTTGATGGAAGCTAATTGTCTTTCCCCATGTTAACTCATCTTCCATTTCCAATTCCCCAGGCTAGACCAACTTTTATGATATCTTTTGCAGCAAAAATACCTCTCCACACGAAGCTAGCATTATTAACATTGAAGCATCAAAGAATGAACAATTGGAGAAGTGTCGTTGCTTAAAGATACGGCTTAATAGCATATTCGGGTTGGAAATTATTTACCACACTTGCTTTGCTAGAATAGCCTTATTGAATTCCCGGAGACTACGAAAGTTGAACCCACCTTTATCTTTGTTATGACATAGCCTTTCCCAATGCATCCAAAGTATCAAGGAGCCCCACCAGAATTTGGAGAATATTTTCTCCAAATTAGCAATTGTATGTGACGGAAGGAGAAATATTTGCATGGCGTACTTGGGTAAAGCCTGTGCGATAGATTTTAAAAGGACCTCTTTCCCTCCTTGGGACAACTTCTTATATTTCCAACCATGTGCCTTTTTGTGGGCCTTTTCAACAATATAATCGAAGGCACATTTTTTAGATCGACCAATGAAAGACGGGAGACCCAAGTATAAATCATAGCCATCAACTATATTAACTCCCAAATAGTTTCGCAATGGACTGTTGTAAAGATGAACTTACATCGGGGCTGAAGACAATTGGTGATTTATTGAAATTAATCTGTTGTGCCGAGGTCATCTCATATAGATAGAAGATTCTCTTAAGAACTCTGGCTTCCTCCAAGTTAGATTTGAAGAAAAAGAGACTATCATCCTTAAAAAATAGGTGTGAAACGACAAGTGTCGATGGCATAATCTTGCATCCATGTAAGAGTCCTGATGCAATCCGATCCTGAATTAACATAAATAATCCTTCAGCATAAATTATAAAGAGGTAAGGAGAAATTGGTTCCCCTTGTCTAAGACCACGATGCGGCACAAATTTATGAAACAATCCATCTCTATGAGTAATAGTGTAAGTAACCGAGGAGATAGATAACATGATCATTTCAGTAACAGACTCGGGAAAACCCAAATTCAATAACATTGCCTCAATAAATTTCCACTCCACCCTATCATAGGCCTTAGGCATGTCAACCTTAAGCAAACTCATACCCGAAACTCCTAATCGCTTCCTATTGATATAATGACATACTTCAAAACCAATTAGAATATTGTATGTTATGTATCTCCCAGGAATAAAAGCACTTTAGGACTCTGAAATAATAGAATTCATACTCAATTAAATTCTAATGGCTAGCATTTTTTACATTATCTTGAATAGAACATTACATAAAGCAATAGGTCTCAAATCAGAAACTATAACATGAACTTTCTTCTTAGGATTTAACACAAGATTTGTATCATTAAAGCCATCTGGGAAAGACTTATTATGCAGGAAATTGAGGTAGAAAGCTGTTAACTTATTACCAAAAATATCCCAGAATTTTTTATAAAGGCTTGGGTTGAAACCATCTGGCCCTGGTGCTTTATCTAGTTTCATTTGAAAAAGTGCATTCTTGACATCTTCTGCAACAAACAGTTTTTGTAATTCCACTTGCATATTTACTGTGTTTTTCTATTTCACAAGTGATAAAATATGATTAAAATGAGTACCGTTTGATTCAAATAAGTCAGAGTAGAATTTTTGAATTAATTGCTCCAATCCACCACCCCACTTGACCCATTCACCATCTACCGATTGCAGCTGATTTAAGTTGTTTTTCCTCCTTCTAGTAGAGGCTACCTGATGAAAGAAGGCTGAGTTTTGGTCACCGTCTTTTATCCATATCACTTGCGGTCGCCAATAATCAGTTTGTTATTTTCGAAGTGTACCAAATTCTTTCTTTTTGTCGATGAAGGTAGTAGAATCACCGCAACCTACGTTTCAAAATTTCAAGTTCTCGATGGTAATCCTTTAGCTTATATTTGAAATCTCCATGTTATCTCCGTTCCCACCCTTCAAGCTCCACAGCACAATGGTTCAATTTTTCCAAAACAGAAATCCAAGACCCAGTAATTCTGCCCAGCTATTTTCAAAGAGAAAAGGAGGCTTACGGTGTACAGGGGAAGCAGTACAGTGCAATAGTAAAGGCGCATGGTCAGATTCCAATGTCACGATATTTTGTACCCAAGTCTCACAAAATAATTCCATCCAATCTATGCTTCAAACCACACGATCTATCTAGTTATTCGATCCTCGACTTCACGTAAATTGGTATCCCGACATACCTAAATCTCTGAGGCTACAATTCGTTAACGTCTCCTGAAACCCCATCAGCCAATTAATGGGCCTTGGTCTTCCTCCCATTTTCTCAGAAGCAGCTATCATATCATTAAAGTCACCAATAACACACCACGGAAGACTACTCAAACCCTCTAAGCTTCTTAAACAATCCCATGATTCCTTCCTTCTTCTATTATTGTTCTCCAGGTATCCATAAAACCTTGTAATACGCCATGGCTCATCTTCATCTTCCACTATCAAATCAATAAAATTTCTCCTAAATTTATTCAATTGCACTCATCTTTATTCCTCCATTAAAAAGCTAAGCCTCCTACATTATTAATATGCGATACATAGAAAATACCATCAAATCTAATGTGTTTTCGAACCCTCTCTTCCTACCTTAATCTCCATAAGAAAAACCATATTGGGCATGTGAGAAGACACCAAGTCTCCTAATTCCTTGATAGTCGGGTCCATGCCCAAACCACGATAATTCCAACTCAAAATTTTCATTGATTCTAGAGAGCTCTCGCTGTGGAGCTCGCTTTATTGTCATTTATGGAGCGTACTGACATTGCTTGTAATTCTGAGTTGACAGTAATGATGCCCTTCCTCTTTTGGTCGTTTACCGATATCACATTATCATTATCTTCATCCTTCCGGGCAGCAGCTTCTAGTCTATTTATTTCCACCTCCCTCAATACTTGATTTAACCTCTTTACTTTTTGATTCGAGCCTGTGGGAACTAGGCTACAGCCATTCTTACCTCGTAGCCATTAATCTTCTTCAGTGATCATGTTTTTGTGATTTGTTGCCCTAATCGAATGATCGTACATCTGTTTGAGTGGTTCTGCATTTGTTATACACGTTAGAGGACAATTATGTTTAGTGTGTTGAAACATGCCACATATCATACACATTGATGGGAGTCTTTCATATTGAAACTGTTCTATCACAAACACTCCTTCATTGATGCATATTCTCATTCTTCTCAACAATGGTTTAGTTGTATCAATAAGGACTGTAACTCTCATGTATATTGGTCTCAAAACCTTAAAATTGTTCTCGTCTATTTCCATTAGATCTCCAACGAATCTGCCAACCACTTCGGAAACTTGTGTAGAAATATAACCAATAGGAACTCCAAAGACTTGAACCCAAAATGGAACTTTTCTCACCTCTACTGCATTTGGATTCTCAACCGGTTTGCTTTGTGCTAAGACTAAAAGATTGTTGTTAAAATTTCATGGGGAGCCATTCCATACTCTCTCAAAATCCCGTGAGTGAAAAAAAGTATATAGGAATATGGTGTTCGGTCCTATACACTTTATATTTACTCCTCCTTTCAAATTCCACAGCCTAGAAATAGTTCTTCGGAAAGATACCTCATCAAAACTGCGATCATGGAATGAAACTCCTACATAGTAAAGTTCATATTTTGGTTTGATAACCACAGGGATTGGGACTAGAGCATTTTCCTCATCTTCCAATGCCAGCTCCTCGTATCTCTTACTTATCTCTTCTTCAATGTCGTCTGGATTCATGGTTATGTCAATGAACTTGATCGAAAATACAAAACACGGAGGTAAAACAAGACAAACAGGCTTGCCGACGGCTCACCTCTCAAACCCTAAGGGCTGACAAATTTGAGACTGAAGGGCACAAATTGTTTTTTCATAAAATTATAAATTTAAACATTTAATATGCTCAACTTAAAAACGTTATTAAATGCGAGTATATGCAAGTTTATTGTCAAAAAAAATTATGTAAAATTTCAAATTTAATGCATATATAATCCTAATAAAAGTCAAGTCAATAGTAATATATTTTTAGTTTAGCTTACATTTTTTATGTTTAAAAAGTATAGTTAGTTATTGGTAGGGAATTCATGCTCCTACCATGCTTCATTATTGTAGTTTATGAATCAACTAAATCGATAGAATCATAAGATCAATCGATTTTAACTACTAAATTAGAATTGAATCAAAAAATTTATGTAAATTTAGATTCATCTCATAGATTCGAATTGATTTGAGGTTGAATTGTAAAATTATGATAACTATGCATTATCTATTATGCACTTTTAAATTATGTTAGAAAACTAATTTGAAAAGTATATTAATATTATTTAGATATTTAAATTATATAATATAATGATACGTATTTTACAACTAGTAAATAGATTTTTGGACTAAACTTAAAGTATGAAAAATAATTAAAATAAGTAAATATGACTTAATAGTTACCATCTTAAATAAATTAATATGAAAGTGTGAAATACCAACTTATTCACAATTAGTACAACAAATAAGTACCAAAAATTAATAATTGCACCAGCCGGGAATCGAACCCGGGTCTGTACCGTGGCAGGGTACTATTCTACCACTAGACCACTGGTGCTTATTATGCTTCGTTGGCGAAAGAAAATTAATTAACTTTACAATAGGATGTCAGCACTATAAAAGAAGCTTGTTTCAGAGATGGAACGACCTTGGGAAGTAGTTGAGTGAGAGAGCTCTCTCTCATGCTGTTTGAGACGGACGGGCCGCAGCTGTTTGAGACTCCCGATGGATTCTCCTCTGCCAGGTGTTTTCTTGAAGCTGTTACTTACATTATCAAACCTTACGGTGAATTGATTTTGTGAGTAGAAATTAGATCCTGAATTAGATAGTTGCATCCGAAAATGAATGCATGAATATAATAGATAGGGAAAATAGAAGAAATGGGAATAAGAGAAACGGTGTGCCAGTGAATGGTAGATTGAGGAAGGCCAATTATGCGGCCATTTAGTGGAGAACCAGATGGTCATACTTGTAATTTTCTCACGAATAGATTCATCTAGACTTGTATATCATATAGTGAAGCTTTTACAAATGATTAGTTGGAGACTTAGCCTTATTTTAGTGTTTGGTACTCTATATGTTGCTCTTTTGTATCTTGCTTTCAGTATACTTATGTGAATAAGGATAGTGTAAAGTTGAAAATACATATCAGTGTCAAATTGCTCAAATTCATTGTATAATTGTTAACCTGTTATTGGCAACATAAGAAATCAACACCTGAATTATAAAATGTGGTTTCTTTTCTGTGAGTAGAGTCGAAATTAGTTCATATGAATATATCACCATACAATATTCAGAATTCACTGATTCAGTTGGTTAAAACTTGCAATACTTTTTCTTGGTCTAACAACTGATTGACATTATATAATATGAACGGGAATGAAGAAATTATGAGGTCTCAGTGTAATGATGAAACTTGAACTAAATTTGTTGTTTATTCTGGCCTTTGTTTGGTTTAGTTCCTGTCCCGTGTATTATCATCAACTACGAGTACCTTGTCGATTGGTCTACAGTAGATGATATGTTTGTTGCATTCATTAGGAAATCTGAATACTGAAAGTTGTAATATTAAACAAGCATAGCATGTTTGTCCTAGATGCAGAGTTCTATATGGATTGATTAAACGCTCTATCAAAGTTTATATATTATGTTTGTCTTCGCAGAATATTTGAAGAATACCCTGAAAATATTTCAACTGATAGCATTTCTTAAATCTTGGATTTTTTTGCATGCTCACATAGGTTTTTGAAGGTCACTACTCAGAAGATATGACCTATGATACTTGGACTCTTCAATATTGGTAACTGCACCCGTGTCGACACGATACTGACATTGACACAGAATTTGTGTCGGATCCGGCCATGTGTCGTCGGACACGGCAGAAATGGGCGGCAGCCAGAAATCACTTTTGGATGCAAAATAAGTTGAAAAGAAAGGCTTAAATGTTACCTAATTAAATAGGGAGAATAATTTAAGTCTATAAATCATAGTTAATTATTATTCCTAATTTCATGCTTGAACTTCCAAATTTCCTCTCTTTTTTCTTACTTTCTAATTAAAGGTTATAAGTTCTAATTATTTACTATTCTTTATTTTCCTAATTTCATGCTCATTTCCTCGTTTCCTATATTTATTACTTCTTAATTAAGCAGTAGAGGTGTTCAAAAACTGAACCTAACCGAAATAACCGACCAAACCGATGTAATTCGGTTTATTTGGTTCGGTTTTTGGTCTAAACGGTTCAGTTTCGGTTGTCATTTTTATAGATTTTCGGTTAATTTGATCGGTTCGGTTTTAATATAAAAATAACCGATATAACTGAACCAACCGATTAATTCAGTATATCTAAAAAATTAATTATATATATAAAAATTTAATCTACAAATCAAATTTCATTAAGTTTGTCATAACAATTTCATCACATTCTTAAGACATTATTATTTCATTTTATTGCTTTTGTACAAGATATGTATGTTAATTTATGTATGTAATGAAAGTGTTAGTGATAATTATAACAAGAAAATGAAAGAACAAACAAAAAAAATTAATCGGTTAGATGAACCGAACAAAAAAATTCAGTTCGATTTCGGTTACTTATGTACTTCGGTTTGGTTTCGGTTTTCGTTTTTTCGTCTATTCGGTTTGATTTTGTTATTATGACGGGCATGATTTTCGGTTTGTTGCTAGTGAGACAAATAGTGTTAATGAAACTATGTGATTCAGGACTCGGTTTGTCCACAGGATTAAAATGTTATTGCCTGCATTTATTTTGGGACTAACTCTAATGACGGGTTTTAAGCAGCTAAATGTAAAATCTCTGATGAAGTGGCACACAATTTTAACATGTTAGTTCTTTTTTTGGCATTATCTTATGACTCCAGGCAACTAATTCATGAGATAGATTTGCATTGACAGAGGATGCTCATTTTAAGATGGCTCTAATAACGCCTTATAAATGCTAAAGCTATTATATTCTTGATCAAAGAAAGTTATTACATTTGAGAAGTATTAAGCTTGTGAGTACCATATGATAAAGTAAATATTCAACATAAAAATGTCAGAACAAGTTTTCTAGCTACATGATCCATGGTAGAAAACAGAGTCAGATTACACAAAATAAAATATATGGCATTTAAATTTAATCAAATGAGTTGGATAGGAGATATATGTCCAGGAAACTGGTGCGTTTTGTTTTTTGCTAATATATTATTTCAAACTGAAAAAAATGAAGGTTTTGGCTTTCACTTTTATTTCCACTGTTGTTACTCAATCTGATGACAACATATTAGATTAAATGAGTTGCTTGTTACAAGATCAACTTAAAATTTTGTTCACTGTGTGCTATATTAGTTGGGTATTCCTAAATTTGAACATCTTTGGGCTAGTCATACACTGGTTGACTTGTCTATGAAACCCGAATCAGAAGATTATGGCTTTTGTTACTCAGAAGAAATTTACATGATGGATCTGCAGAATGGAAGATTTAAAGTGTCAAAATAGATTAGAGTTCCTAATCTGTGTAGATTAATTTTCATAACTTATGTTCACTAATTTCTTTTAGGAATTTTCATGTTATATGTATAGCCATTCTAAGTCCTATGCTTATCTTGTTGCCCTCTTATGTAAACAGATGCCTTAGAAAATATGCTTTTTTCAAAGAAAATTTCCCATTGACCTCCATTAAGCTGCAATTATGATCAGAAGTCTTTGGTCTTTATTTTTCAACCTTTGTTACTGCTGTTTTGTTTTGTTTTTTGTGTCATATATTTTTTGAATTCTTTCATTTCCTGGGGAATAGTTGGAGTAAGAGCTATTTGATTACTTAATATGAAACTGCCAAGGAAATGATGAGAAATTTTACTCAGATAATATAGTTTCAGACTGATTTATGATATCGCAATAATTTTGTTGACCATCTTGCCAGGAAAATTAAGATTGTGGGACTATTGTTTGCTGATAAATTAGTGCAATGTTATGATTTTCCTCCCCACGTGAAAAGGGTCGGTTTCTCACCATGTGCAACAAATGAAGATAACCTTATTGGAACTTGCCGCACTTACTTGAGACCTATTTGGCATTGTTTTTCAATTTTTTATCCTAATAAGTTGCTCTCACAATTTTTTTATATAATTAAATATTATTTTTAAATAACACATTTTGATCCTTCATACTATTTAATTAAAATTTGTCTTAACTTGTTTTTTAAAATCAATTCTGTTACTTATGTCAAAAGTTTGATAATGGAGTTTTTCAGAAAAGTAGGAAATTACAATAAAACTGACAATAAAACTGACAATTCTTTTTGTTGTTATGCTAATTAAGAAATAAAAATGTGATAAATCACTTGATAAAGTTTTTGCACTTTTGTTTGTTGAATGTGACAGCACCGTCAACCAATCCCAGCAGCTTTTCCTCCACATTTTATGAGTTGTTTAGCGAGCTGTTGCATTCATCTTTGCCAACCCACTTTTTGTACCCATTTTAGTGGGTTTCCTTGTCAATGAATTGCACCCATCATTTATCTTAGATAAGTTTGGCTTCCCTTGGAAGAAAGATTTGAACTTTATCATGTTATGCTCGATTTCAAGAAGGTTGGGTTTGGTTACAATACCAATGAACTCTTGGCTCTTGTAATATATTTTTTTACATAAATTTTCCAACCATAAAGCAAAATAGATTCATCACTTGATATATAAACTTAGCTAGTTAGATTTATCACTTTTAATAGCAATTGTCATGGCTGTGAGACTGGACAGGGACTATCTAGTCGATAAGAGGACATAGTCATGTATTTAAGGTTCAATTAGATTAAACTGGACATTATCGAATCAAGTTTTTTTAAAAATAAATTGAAATACTAACATGTTAACAAGTTATATAAGTTATTCAGATATTTATACGAAAGCCAGACTTCATCATTAAAATTTTAGACTATAATAAATCAGTCTAAATCACAATTGATATAAAAAGTTGATCTGAAGCCCAGTTCATTCAAGTTTAGGCTGGACCATTACCAGCCATAAGTTTGACCGTAGGGAGGCTTATTATGTGGGCGTTGAAAAATATGAACAGAACCTGGCCAACCATTCCAATTGCAAGAAGCACTTATTCTGCAATAAATATAAAACAAAGACACAAAATCTGCATGTGCGACACGTGCTATATTCCAATCTGCCTGTGAAAAGTGTTATTGCAGAAGAGATTGATTGATGGTGAACGAATATTTAACAAAACTAGTTTTACAAAGGAATATAAATAGAAATGATAACCACCACACATGGTTTGGGATCTAGTCCCAATTATGCCAATCACTTTCAGGTTGAACAGAATATCAATTTGTATTTTTATAGTTTCAATTAGATATGTTCACTTCAACCGTGATATTACTTTCTTTCTAGAGTCGATGGATGAGCGTCATGTATTCACGTCATTTTAACAATTGATGCCGAGTTTTTTTTTGAAGAAAAAAAAGAAACTTAAATGAAGTGCATCTATTTTAAAAACTTTTGTCTATACCCAATAGTATATAGTCCATACAATTTCAAGGTTTAATACACGAAACTTTGTCTTCACTAACATAATAATACATAAAATTCAAAACTTGACATAATGGTACACAAACTTTGTAATGGTTAAAATGATCTTTGACTAAACACTTTGCCTGTGACTTTAATGAAAGCAGGAATACATGGAAAATGACTGTATAAATTTCAACTTTGGTACATTTGTTAATTTTAATCAATCTTAACCATTCATCTAGTTTTAATGGTTGAGATTTAATTTCACCATAGACATCACAAACAACTAAATTTCAATCTCAACTATTAAAACTGGATGAATGATTGAGAATGATTGGAATTTACAATTATGTTACCTACCAAATTTAGAAAATCCTTATCTAGTACGCTTCTACATTTCTTTATTTTTAATATTTTTCGTTTCTAAATTTTACCATTATATCCTTCCCTCGCGGTATCTTATCCATACACGGGGAGTTTCCGGTGCTTCATCGGGGCATTTACTTCAAAGTATCTCTTTTATATTCTGATAGAAACATCCGCTGATTTGATAAGAAAAACTCGAATCAATGCACAATATCTACCGCCTAAAATGCATAATAGGTTCCTCAGCGGGTTTAATATGCTTAGTTTTAATGCAAATACAAATGCTGGGTTTGGTTTCTTTTCAAGATCCCCACTCGGATAACTAGGAGAATTCAAAAACACCAATTCTTCTTTGATTTGTTAGTTTCAACTAGGAAAACCAAAAGATGGGGCTAGTTCTGACATTATCAAACAAGAGGTAGATGATGAAGAATCGAAGGATTCAAAATTTTTTGGGGGTGAAATAGCAGGCTACAAAAAGAACAAACAAAGGTAAAAAGAAAAAATGTTGGTCTCGATTGACTATTACAACACCAGACAGAGGGGGTGAATGTCCTAACTTGGTTTCCAGGTTGCTTTTAAGTTCTTTAAAATCTTTTACCAAGCGTGGTGAGTTAGTTTATAATATGATGAAATGACTGCAGAGACTCGGTCTGAACAAAACTCATAAACTAAGCTAAGTCTCAATTTGGCAAACTTTGCTGAGTGAAAATACTCAGCATAGCTGACTAATAAAACACTTAGTAATTAAATGCGAATATAAAATATGATGAATGCTGAGCGAATACTTAGCAGATTGATAATAAAAAGATAAAGGTTAAGAGAGTCAAACATAGCGATTTAATCCTGGTTCAACAGCTTGTGTCTAATCTAGTCTCTGGTTACCTTCTTCGAGCTTTAATATAATAATTCAACTCCTTTAACTAGGCAGGGAAGCCTTCACAGTGGGTAGATGCTTACAGCGAGTACCTTCCTTGCTTATCTAACCCTCGAACAATTTGACTATTCTTCTCAAACTGTTATCATTCAAAGTATTAAAAAAATGAAGCAAACCACTTATAATACATTGTTTCTCCTTACAAATCATATCTATTGCAATTTGTGATCTTGTCAACTTTTGCAAAGAACTAAGATTAGGAATTGGATTGTTCTTCTAATTTTGGAAATTTCTGTTTGTTGAGTAATTGAGCAGAGCTTTAGCACTTAGAAAATTCCTGGTGTATTCACCAAGTTTGAAATGCTAGATTCAGTCTTCTATTTATAGATGAACGTTGAAGTAGGCATTGCAAACTTGTCCTTCAATTCGTTTAATTCTTCAAAATATCTTCTAGGCAGGCCTTCAAAATCTTTCCATTTGAGACAGCTTTGAATCCATTGTGAGAGAGATTTGTAGTTGTTGATGCCCGAGATTAAAATGTTTATCTACTAGATTAAACCGTTAAAAGGAATTCTCGCCAAGACTTGATCTTAAATCTGCCTCAATCTTGAGAGATATGGAGCATGGTGCTATGTGGCATCCTTTGATAAGCTTGAAGTACTAGTTATAACAGATTTGTGCGGCTATCTTTGGAATGTAACGAGACAATTCATTGGATTCTAGCATTAACATGTCGACATTCCGTACTGATAGCTTTTCCCTTGGATCACATAATTATTCCTTTTTTATTTCAATGTCAGATCAGTTTTGAGACCTGAAGTGCATCAATAGCAAATATTAAGGGTCAAAAACATACAACGTTATAATAGGATAAATCTAAATGCTCAACTAGATATATAATAAGACAAGAGCTGAGGTAATTACAATTCTTACCATGTTGAGTTAAATAACCTAACAGCCTATATTCAGCAAAACTATCTTATTTTATTAGGTCAGCAAGACTAGTTAGACTAATCTTAACTAAGCCTAATTAACTATGATTAAGTTGATTATAGTATTGACTTATAGATCGTTGTCCTTCGTGTTTCACATTGTCAAAAACTTTAACTCAAGATTTTTTAGCAATCTTTAAACTAAGTCCAGCAAAAACTAAATTTCAAAATATTGACAATTGAATTAAAGGAAGAGACAAAGGGCCAATTAAAATTTAAAAAAAGAAAAAGAAAAACTGAAGTAAAATAGAGTAAGAAAATGTTGAATATGTTTTATTTAATAATAGTAGTGTTAAACTCATTGGGAAACATTAAAGGATTCAATGAAAGGTCGAAACAAATTCTTTGAAGGTGAATGTTCATGTGAAGTGAAGGCGGTTCCTGTTACGGGCTTGATGAAAGTGTAGTAAATTTTAAAAAAGGAAAATTAATATATTAAAAACAAAGAAATAGACAAGTTTATCTATTTTGAACCAATTCAAAAGGTAAATTTTATTGTCCAAAGTAAACTTGCCCAATGTGCTAGCAAAGCGTAAAGTTTGTGTATCATTATGTCAAGTTTTAAATTCTATGTACCATCATGTTAACAGAGGCAAAGTTCATGTACTGATAAGTGGAATACAACATCACAAATTCATGCTTAATCGGGTTCAAATTGTGTAGTAAAAGTCAGTTTTTAGCAAGGTTTCCATGATTTTTAGGTTTCCACTGAGTTGTTGAAGACCTTCGTTGCAAGTTGGAAAGTTGCAATTGGCGTGCAACTCGAGGAAAACAAGCTAGAAGGAGTAGTTGAAGTGGAGGCTGACGTGACTTTCACCAGGAGAGAGAGAGAGAGGGAGGACAGCAAGTGGGAGGAGTTAGCTTTTTTGTTTTTTACAAGTATTGTCACTTCTAGAAGATGGCCTTTGTTTATTATTTTTCTAAGACTATATTTAGATATTTTGTAGTACTTTTTTATTACTTTATGGTCTCTTACCTTTTAGGGATTGAGGAGCCTTATAAGCATCTTCTTCTCCATTGAGAGAGCAGCTTTAAATTTGACCATTAATGCCAAAACTGCCAACAGTTCTCTCATTAATGAAATTTGCATGAAATTTGCATGTTCTTTAATGATGAAGTGTGAGTAGTCCAATAACAAGCAAGGCATGCCCTTTATAGTAGTTTATGTAGATCTTCCTCTAGTATTGTAATGTATATTTGTTTGCTTAACTTGATGATTGTGTGAATAATGCTTTAATGTTTACCTTCAGTCAAAGATCTAGCTCTTGCCTAGTAGTGTTAGTAAGCATATAGAGAAGATCTAGTACTAGAGAAGACCTTCACACACATACTATACATAAGGATCGCAACGGGCCGGGTCTGGCTTGGACCTGGTCCGGATCCGTTTTCATATATTGGACCCGGATCCGACCTGAATTCGGCGGGTCCATAATTTACGGATCCCACGGATCCGGGTCTGAAACGGGTCCATCTAATTAACATCAAATTCTTAGTTTCAGCTTCCATACTTGTACATTTCACCTTATTTTAAATAGTTTACATGCTCATTTAATTATGTTCATGCAATTGGATTTACGTGGATATCAAATAATATTAATTATCCTATATTTTCGGGGTAAATAATAAATAAAAAAATACAATTAATATTTAAATACGGATTCGGGTTTCATTACCCGGACCCGAACCCGGACCAGTTTCCTGGACCCGGACCCGGACCTGGATTCGACGGGTTCAAAAAATCGAGATCCGGATCCACGGATCTGGACCGGGTCCGGGATCCGTTGCCATCCCTAGATCCGACACACGGTTTTAGTGGAAATAGAAGAATAGAAAGATTCATGACATTAATAATTAATTTTATACATAAAAAGGGATTTTTGAGGAGAACACGTTTAGGACAAAATCTCAACGAAATGAAACTTTTTCTAATAGTGAAAATGGGTAAAGAGAAGCCTCCAAAAAGGATTATTTATTTATATATAAGTATAGTAATTAAATAAATAATTTGAATAAGAATGGAACACAACATAACACCAAGAGCCAAATGGATTGAACACCTTTCTTCTTATTAATCTAATCTTGTTTGTTGCAGGCAGTCATGTGAGGTGCTTCCCTTTTTTATTACTCTTTCTTTCTATTTTCTTGAAAATTGATACACAAGAGTAAAAATAAAAGTTGGAAATTGACCCCTAAATAATTCTAACTCGTTTGATTTCACATTAAATGTTTATGTTGATATAAATTCACTTATCTGAAGTTGAAAACCGCAGATATTTGCAATACTATTTGAGCACGTCAACAACCCCTTATTTATTTATTTTGGACACTCACGTAGAATATGATTGTAGGAGAGCATTCTTCACTAGATCGTGGTTTTAGGATTATGTGATGGGTTTTTGGAACAAGGACCGGGTCTTGTACACCTTTTTCGTTGGATGATAGACATGCCGTCATTTTTAATAAAATTATAATAAAAAGTGATTACGTGTCATTCATCGGGAAAGGTGCACATGACCCGATCCTTCATATAATTTCCCATGAAAAAGGTGTACAGGACCCGATTCTCCGTATAATTTCCCTTATGTGACATATAGAATAGATAATCATATTGATGAGATGGTACATAGACCTGTTCAAGGGCCCCGGGCTACCCGCCCAGCCAGGCCCGAGCCCGCTTCAACCGGCCGGGCTTAAACACTCATTTTTAGAAAAGGCCGGCTCGAACCCGAGCCAGTCAAAAACCCGAAGATTTATGGACCGGGCTTGGTTTTTATATAAATACCCAAACCCGGCCCGAACCCGGCCCGACGAATAATTTTATCTATTTATTATATATTTATACATTAAATTTATGATTATTTTAAGAATTTATATTTTATCCTATTAAATTTGTATACTTGAGCACGATATATGTCACTAAATATTAGAGATTTTAAGTAAATAAAGCAATTAGTGACTGAGGTCTTAGCCTAGTGGTTAAGACGAAAGCTGTGACCTCTAGAGGTCTCAGGTGCGAGTCGTATCCGAGGTGGGTTGAGAATATTCCTTTCCATTTAATGTAAGTCCAAATGAGGTAAATTTTTTAAAAAAAAGTAAATAAAGCAATTATATTAAAAATTTAAGCATATTTTGACTTATTTTATATTTTTTCAATTTAGTTTAAACAAAAAAATTTATAAAAAAAATATATATGGGCTTGGGTCGAGTTTAGGAATGATCTTGTAAACCGAGCCCGGCTCGAGCCCGGGCTCGGACCTGAAATTCTAAAGTATGGGTTTGGGATAGCCTTTTTTTGTAAAAAGCTTGTCAAGCCCAGCCCTGCTTACCCGACGAACTAGTCTAGTGGTACCGGTACAATAGACAAATTAAAAAGTAGATACAACAATTGTTTATTTGATCTTCTATCATATATTTTTCAAAATAAAATAATAACAAAAAAACAAATCATTTGCTATACAGTCTCTCTCACCAATAAAATAATATTAAATTAATTATTTAATTTTCTATTTAATTATGTTTATGTAAAAGATCAAATAGACATTACATAATATTTATTATATCATGTCATATTGGAAAGAGAAAATGAAAAATCTAATGTAAAATTATTTCTAAATAGATTGTCTTTTGTCGGCTATGGCAAGAGAATTGATAAAATGAATTGTGTACTAAGGATGCTAAGATGTTTTAACAATTTAACCAATTCCTGTTTAAGGCTTAAATTAATCATCATTTTTATTTCAAACCGACCTTGCTATATTTTTACTTTACCATAAGACTTCATCAACAGGTAATATATAAATTGTATCGCAAAATATGCCTATAGTATTGTATTGACTTATTTATTGCGGACCACCACAGCAAAGAAACAAACCATACTTTGGATCAAGCTTACTCAAGAAAAAATTACATTTTCTGTAATATATTTATAAATATTTAGATAAATAACTTTTTTTTATCAAATATTCAATTGGAGAAACGTGATAGTCAAGAAGGAAATAAGAATTTGCTAGCTATTTCTTTAAAAAAACTATTGGCTAAATTTACACTTATTTGTGTGTTGGATCTGAATGATTCAACCTTTGAAATAGCTTGCCTATTTTTTTTCTTTTGCAAGGCTTAGACCTTCTTAGCTTGAATTTAAAATTTGTATTTAAATATTTCAAAAAACAACAAATCTTTATATATATCTAGTCAATATAAACAAAATAACGATGTTTAAAAGAAAAGAAAAAAAGAATACGATGCAATCGATTACCAGAGAAAAATCTCAAACAGCTGGAGAAGTACTGTAACTGTAAGTAATTGATTTGTCCAATTCCATTCTCTGACAAAAACAAATAATTTTTACTTTCTTTTTATATTCGATTTTTTTTATTTTATTTACTGAATGGTTTCTTTTATCCATTAGTTACACAATTATTCTTATTTTGTTTTCGAAACATTTTTTAAATAATTTCTGCACTTATCTCAGTTATTTGTTGAATAATCATTTGCCACGAAGCTAACTATGAAATAAAGAGAACGTTGTTAATCAATTATGTGTGTTAAAGTTTGTTATTGATTGATTAATTAATTATAATCAAAGAAAAAAATATAAAGTTTGGTATAAATATTTTAATGCAGTTTATGAGCAGGATTTTTTAATGTTATAATTTCACTATTGCTTGAAGTTAGATCATCTAATTAATTTTACTTAAGGTTCTTATTCAAAATATTTTTGCAATGGAAATATTGTTCATGCTAAACACCGTTTGATTATCTAACTGAAATATATATTTATTGAAAACATTTCATGAATTAAAAAATAATGTGTGTATATATATATATACACACACATACAAGTAACTTAACTCTGTGAAAATATATATTTGAGTTGAAAATTTCAGTGAAATTAAAAAAGAACACTGAAAAGAGCAAGTTGGTATTTACTATGAAATTTTAATTATTTAGTGTACTCAATATCTAAGGCAAGTTCAATAGAACTCTATTTATAAAATAATTATTTTATTTGGAGTAGTTGATGTTCAACTATACTTTAAATCCTTACTCAAAATACAAAGTAATGTTATGAGTTATTTTACATGTGGAGTGGAGTAAGAATAAGTTCAACAATTTTTTTTATTTTCTATTTTTTAAACCTCATTTTAATGATTTACAGTAATTTTTCTTCAACCATCTTTCAAAATTTTCATTCTTCGAATCAAATTCACTTTAAAATGATAATATTTTATTACTAAAGTGACAAAAACAAAAATTAAAAACAATAGAAAAGTACAAAAATAATATTATTTTATTCAATTTTCAAAAAGTAAAATAATTTTATTCAATTATCTAAAATAAAGAATAAATTAAACCTTTTTTTTTTTTAAAGAAATAGCATAACAGGAATAATTGAACTTCACCCTTCCTCGTATTTATTCCTGAACTATTTACTCGGATCCCATAAATTATTTTATTTTATTTTCCTTTAACTTTAGCTCCACTCTTCTGTTATTTGCCATAACATTATTTCATATGATTATCCGCATATTTTTTTTTGATGATTATACCGCATATCTGATAACGTTGTTAAAGAGCTGACATTTATACATTATTAAATTTTAACACACTCCATATCATATACTCATAATTAGTTTTCCAACTGGATATTAACGTGTAACTATTTATAAAATAATATTTAAAAAACAATCAATAGGTAAACTAGAAAAACAAATCAGAAAATTACCGAAGTACTAATCAATTCTAAGGGCTCTTTCAATGGTTTATCATTTTGGGGATATCTTTAAAATGGGAAACCAAAATAGGGAATGATGTGCTCCAACCATTCCACATTTACCTTATTCTCAAAATGGGATTCCCCACCATTTTGGGAATAGTTATTATATTAATATTTTTTTTAATTTTAATTTAATTTAATGTGTTTAATATTTTTTTGGTTATTAGGAATAGATTTGATGTAAATAAATTAATATAATAATAATAAAATACTATTACTTTATTGGAATCTGAAATAGAAAATTGAAAATAGGAAGATTGTTGGAGCAAA
>CATIWQ010538993.1:0-22418 GCA_949673415.1 Euphorbia schlechtendalii
GAACCGAATCAAGTCACAGACACGTGACATTCTAAGTATCGGGGGATCAAACGCGTTTGCTAGAAAGTCCATTTTATCGTCTATAGCTATCGGGTTCCATATCGATCTGGAACACTGAGCCTAAAGGTTCCCAGATGGGAAGCCAAGTTTAGGTTAACCTCTAGCGACTCTATACTTTAGGATCCTATGAGGTCACACACTTTGGATCTTTTCCAGACTAAATAAAGAACCTATAGACTAGGTTTTATGCCGAGAATACTTGTTTGTCGAATTCGTTAGAAGAATTATTAATTGGTTGAACCAAATTAATAATTAAAGGGAATAAAGAGAAAATACGGAAAATTGCATTAAGCGGAGCAAGGGAATTTTCCCTGTTGCGAGTGGGCCCTAAACGAACACAGGATGTTCGGAGTGGGGCCTTCGCGGTTATCCCACGAGCAAAAATGCTCACAGGTCGCTAGTATGCAGGGTAAGCCCGCGCACGCTAGTGTGCTATAAGCCCGCAAGCGCTGCCATGGGAATGCCACGCAAACCCGCAAGCTTGGGCTTGCGAGAAGGCCCGTAAGCCCATGCTTGCAGCACAAGGCAAGCTCGCTAGGGCTTGCCTTGTGATGAGAATTGCGGTTAGCCCGTGAGTTCAAGTGACCCACGTGGCTAACTCGCTTGTGGGATTGGAATATTCCCATCCCACATTGTGTTTAAGGGGGAGTCAAACACCCCCCCTTTCCTTATATATAAGCCTCCCTTCTCTCTTTATTTTACACACTTCAACTCAGCTTTTCTTTCTGAGTTCGACATCTCTTTCTTTGTGCGTTGTGCTAGATCCTTCATGAGTTTCTCTAAACAACGAAGAATTCTTTAGAAGACTCTTTCTATTTGAAGTGAGATTTCTCAGTTTATATTTTTGGGTTGGTCTTCGAGCGGTCTAGCAGCTGCTATCAACTAACGGGTTCTACCTCAACAAGGTTTTGGTCGGTGAAGATCCTTGTAGATCAATCATAGAGGCTATCCTAGTTTGGAGGCTCGCGCTAATGAAGTTCTGCCGAATTGCTCTAAGGGAACGCTACATCCAAAAGGAAATAGAAGCACATATCAACTATAATGTTCTAAACTTATATGCTAGGTTTTTTTATAAGTTTTATGAACCTATCAACATCTATGGAATGTTTTAACTTAGATTAGATCAATCATGGCATGCTTAGGAGATCCTTTAGGTTAATTTTAAGTTTTTTGAAATTCCGCCTTGCAATGTTGCATGTTCAATTACTGCCTTGATTAACCAGTAAAAATAACTTTAGTAGAATTCTATATGCACTTCTCATTTTCATGGTTTTTGATGAATTAAACAAATAATGAAGAGCCAAGATGGATACTAAAAACGAGTCATGATTAGATGCGATTTGGAGTGAAATTGGGACACAAATTGTGGTGTTAAGGAAGTAAGAAACCGAAATTGTGATTTTAGAAGAGAATGAGAGAGAGTTTTGGTTTGTGTTGAGGTCGTAACTGTTTAAGAATGTAATCTTAATTTGAGTTTGAATTTAATTTATTTCTATGTATTGGGGTATGAAATAAATGAAAATGGTAATTAGTAAACAGAAATGCTAAGTAATGAATTAAAAAGTTCAAAGGAGTATAAACTAAATATGATTCTCCAATCTATAAAATCCTATTCTATGCTAGGGCATTTATAAAATTTGCTTTTGTAGTGGGAAGAATAAGCCTTTCTGATTTTTTCCCCTTGCATTTAACGGTTTAAGTTAAAAAGTCCTTAATTTGATAACGTTACAAACCACAGTCCCTCGATTAAGAAAAAAATAACATAGTCATCGTTTTGATAATGAGTAAAACCACATGACAGGATTTTGAAGTTTATCCTAAAACTTTTACACAAGGAAACACATATACATAAAAGAGCAAGATTAGTCACTGAATAAAGAATAATACTTCACGCATTAAGAGTCACAAATTTCAATGAAAGATGTAGAAAAAAAATAATTTGGATTATAACAAAATAATTGGGGTTTTTTAAATTCCATGAAAAAAGGAAGTTTCATGTAGTAAAAATATCCATCTTAGGAATCACAAGCAAAAAGAAAAAGATCTAACACATTAAAATTATGATATCAATGTAAACACGAAATATTTACAACACATCAAAAAACAAAAGATGCATATATTAAGGGCCTGTTGAAGCTGTTGTCCCAATAAGTTGCTCTCACAAACTTTTAATAGAATTACATATTTTAGCTTTGAATAACACATTTTGGTCTTTCATACTATATAATTAGGAACTGTCTTACTTGTTTTTTTTTCAAAATCAACTCTGTTGCTTATAACAAAAGCTAGAAAATGGAGCTTTTCGAAAAAGCAACCTGGGAAAGCAATCCCAAACTAACCCTAAGAAAATTTAGGAGCACACAAACTGATTTGAGCAAAGATCTATAGAAAAGACTAACATGCAAAAACATATCTTAAAAATCGCTCTGATACCAATTTGTTACACCTAAAATCCAAATACCATAAACATTCAACCAACATAAATTGAAGAAAACTTAGAGAACACTCGATGTTTTTACAGTGCTTCCAATTATCTAGGTGCAGAGTGGTTGTCAATGTATAGATAAAAAATGTAGCAATTTTATTGATGGTTGAACACAAGGCCAAAGACAAATCATTTTTCAGAGAAGATCACCGCAAAGATAAACCCTAAAATAATACGAGAAGAAACTGATGGCAAGATTACTACTCAAAATGAAATTACAAGCTCTTCAACTAAATAAAAAGATAGTAGAAAATATATAACCTGGAACAAAATACCCATCGCAACTTCACTTTACCAAATTAAGGCAGGTGTACAAAGCAAGAATGCATCATATAGAAGTATGAAAGGGGAGAAAAGAGAACTTAATGGAGAAGAACAACAGAAGAAGAAAATAGATGTGACTAAATTTTAGGGTTTGAAAATGAAAACCATAAACAAATGACAACTTATATACATTGCTAAATATTAAAAATGCACATCTTTGATACCTAACACAAAATGGGTCAATAACTTGAACTTTTAATAATTGGGCCTAACTTTGGGCAATTAAATTCCAGTAAGTATGAGCTTTATGATTAGGCCAAAAGTTGATATTGCAGTGTTTTCCCTTTCATGTTTTTCATAAAAAATTTGATCATTTTACCCCGATAAACCTAATCAAGGACAGACAAATTATTTCCAATACATCAAATATGTAAAAGTTGAATGTATTATACATAAAATAAACAAAAATTGAATAACATCCTGAAACAAAAACATAAATACAACCGAAACCACTGTTTTAAAAATCTCTGTCTAGACCTCACCTAGGCTCTATTTTGAGGGATGCCGCCCAACTAGGACCTAAGTTTCGCCTAGTTCTCGATTAATCCCCACCTAGACCTTTGAAAGCTCCAGTTGCCCGACTAGTGCCTAGCGCTTTTTAAAACACTTATAGAAACACTAAGGGCTCATTTGGTTGGCGGAATAGAATAGAATGGAATGGAATTGAAAATGAATGTAAAAACAACAATTATGATACACGAGTCCGACGTCGTAAGGAATAACTCTTCTTAATTTTCATGAGAATTACGGAATAGCTATTCCTTCATTTTAAAGAGGAATAACTATTCCATGATTACTATGGTAACTAGGAAGAGTTATTCCCTCCGACGTCGGACTCATGTATCATATTTGATGTTTTTACATACATTTTCTATTCTGTTAAATTCCACCAACTAAACGAGCCATAAGATTTTTGTTTGGATAAGAAAAATGACATTATTCATTATGTCTTGGATAACAACTAAGCTTGCTCGTGCAAGATAATAATGAGTAAAATGAAAAATGGGCAAATTTTATAAATGTATTAAAAAGTTTTCAAAATTACAGAGTTTGCTTCCTAATACAAAACTGCCATTCCATACCAGTATTAAACTTCCTCTTTACAATTAATACGTCCTATATAAGGACTGAATTACTCCAAAAACAATACGCGATCAACAAAGCCTCGTAACTTCTTCCCCAAAATCTCAATTTTCTCTAAAAAAAAGTGCAGCAGATCTAGATTTCTTCAAGATCAAATTGCGATTTCATCAAATCTTCAACAATCAAGTAAGTTTCTGATATCAAATAATTTGATTTCGAAGTACAAGCATATGTTTGAGTGGAAACCGAAATGAATTTTGATTTCTAATTAACCTACGTAATGGATCGAATTCCTATTGCTACTGATCATGGAATGAAAATTTGAAATTCATTGGTTACAAAGTTGTTGGCATCTTAATTTCGCAAACTTCTAGTTTTTCTGAATTCAAAAAGGTCCAAGTTGAAAGCTTGAAAATAAATGAAGACACAAGAGATTTGAAGATAGAATTTCAAGTTACAGATGGAGATTCTGCCATGGAAATCAACAGTGACATGTTCCTACATTTTTTCCTCTCCTACAAATCACAAAGCACATTAATGAATAATTATCCACTATGTATAACAAAGTGTGATAAAGCATCTGCAGTTGTTGAAGGTATACTCTAATTTGTTTTTGAAATTCTGGTATACTGCTAGTAAACTGCTGGTATTCTGCATTTTAGCAAGTTTAATGTCCAACTGGTTTTTTGCTGGTATACTGCTGATATTTTGCATTTTAGCAAGTTTTAATGTCCAACTGGTATTCTACCGGTATACTGCTGGTATTCTGTATTTTAGCAAGTTTTAAATGTCTAACTGGTATTCTGCTGGTATACAACTGGTATTCAGCTAGTAATTGGTCCAATTTCTGCATTTTAGCAAGTTTTAAATGTCCAACTGGTATTTTGCTGGTATACAGCTAGTATTCAACTAGTAATTGATCCAATTTCTGCATTTTAGTAAGTTTTAAATGTCCAACTGGTATTTTATTGGTATTCAGCTAGTAACTGATCCAATTTCTGCATTTTAGCAAGTTTTAAATGTCCAACTAGTATTGTGCTGGTATACAGCGAGTATTCAGCTAGTAACTGGTCCAATTTCTACATTTTAGTAAGTTTTAAATGTCCAACTAGTATCCAACTGATATACATCTGGTATTCAAATAGTAACTGATCCAATTTCTACAATTAAGCAAGTTTTAAATGTCCAACTAGTATTGTGCTGGTATACAGCTGGTATTCAGATAGTAACTGGTCCAATTTCTGCATTTTAGCAAGTTTTAAAATGTCCAACTAGTATTCTGCTAGTATTCTATTGATATACTGCTAGTATTTACATGTTTTTAAAGCATGTTATTTTAAATTGATATACTGCTGGTATTGAGTATAAACTCATGTTATTTTAACAAACTTTCGACACTATTAGTTTTTATATGAACTTGATGTGCTTTTCCTGCGATTTTAAATTAATATATACATTATTGGTAAACAAATCAAGCATGAATGAAGATATTTTATTGAAAAATAGTTCAAATACCAATTTCCTACCAGCTCTATACCATTTTTCTAATTCTCATCTTTACATGTGATCTCACTTGCTTGGTTAGGTTCCACAACAGAGGAAGAAGATGATATGATCGTGGTGGATGAAGAGGAGAATGACATTCACCTTGAAAGAGAATTTTGTTCTTATAATCTAGCCATTGTACAGCATTCGCAAGATGAACATTCCGTCTTGCAATCTTTGTAGATTAAAAATTACACATATTCAAATAGAAACTTATTGTCAATCACTTCAAAAATCATTATAAATTATGTTTTCTCATTGTTAATATTAGACTACTACCATGATCTTACCAAATTGAACTTATAAAATACATTGCTTTCATTTTCACTAGATTTGTAGGTCTTTAACCATTCAAACCGCACAAAATAGCGTTTTCAATTGATTTTTAAATGACAAAAATACAACAACTGTATTCTAGTAAAAGTTTAAACACACATCAAAATTCGATCGATTACACGCAAAAAGTGTTCATTTCGGAAAGGAGCCCTGACTATCAAACATTTCAATATTGGAGGTGCATTTAACACCGGTATGCCAAATCAAGGTATGGGGGAACACCAACTCTTAAAGCTGCAAACAATTTGAATTAAAAAAAGGTCAGATATACACATGGATCAAAGAAAAAACTATTCAAAAACATAAAAACTAGCAAAATATCATTTTCTTACCAGATATTTACAAGAAATTTACAAAAACAAGTTAAAAACTAGAGTGATACCAGCTAGATACCAGATAAATATTCGATACTCACTTGTAACATATACAATACCAAATTATTACCAGAAAAAACTATTCAAAAATATAAAAACTAGAAAAATACCTGATCACTACTATATATTTACAAGAAATTTACAAAAATAAGTTAAAACTAGAGAGATATCAGCTGGATACCGGATAAATGCCAGATACTCACTTGTAACATATACAATACCAAAATTATTAGCAAAAAAACTATTCAAAAACATAAAAACTAGAAAAATACCAGATCACTACCATATATTTACAAGAAATTTACAAAAATAAGTTAAAACTAGAGAGATACCAGCTAGATACCAGATAATCACTTGTAACATATATAAGAATAAAGTTATAACAAAAATTGTAAAAACCAAGAACAATACTAGGTAGATACTAGATATGTACAACAAATTTACAAAAGCAAACACAAATACCAGATAGATACCAGATTGTAAAATCAAGTACAATACCATGTAGATACCAGATAGTTACAAGAATTATAGAACAAACTTACAAAATAAACAGAAATACCAGATAAATACTAGATAGATACCAGATCTATACAAATGACTAAATCGATTAAATTTCAAAAGTAGAAAACAAACAAAAGATAATTTGAGAATGAAAAAGTACCTCAAGTGTCTCCTCCATTTCTTTTTGATGAACCAGCCTTGAAGGAGTTGAAGCAGACTTCACTGCCTTCGATGCCTTCTTTGGAACAACATGACTTTTCTCTTAGCACGAAACTTTCTTAGTACCATAACTATAATGAAAAGGAACGAAATATGGTGAAAAATGAAAAAAAGTAGAAGACAAACCGTATGTAACAGAGAAGAATAAACAGAAGATTGAAAACGAAATTACATACCGTAGGAAGAAAGAAAATGACGAACACGAGCTGAGATTAGGTTAGAATTTGAAAACGCAGCAAAATGAAGAGAAATCGTACGAAACAAATAGCAAGGAGAAAGTAAGAAAAACAGTTAATAATTGAGAGAGTGAGAATCAGTTATGGAGGATGTGAAGAGATTAATTAAAGAGCACGTACAAAAAAAAAAAAGATAAAGGAAGCGTACAAAAAAATTTTTGATTTAATTTTGAAACAAAAAATAATGGACCAAAACTTGTGAGAAAATTCTATTAATACAGTTGGGCATTTTTGATGATTTCTCTTCAATGAAAAATTACTCATGCATGCTTTTAAGTATGAAAGGACTACAATGGAAAATTAGATATCGAAATAAAAAATTGAAATAGTTAGTTATTTCAATGACTACGAACTAGCAAATACATTTCAAAAAACAAAATGAGAAAAGCAAAACTGAAAAATTCAAGCCGTCGAGAAATTCAGTTCTGATACAAAGCAAACAAATCGCAGACTAGAAGTTTCCACTTTCTACACTTACTCTCTCTATCGCAGGGTTTGGAATTCTTCTACAATGGCGAAGGCTTTCGTGAGGGACAACGTGCCGCTCTCACGATTCGGCGTCCTGGTGGCTCAGCTTGAGTCCATTGTTGCTTCATTTTCTCAACAATCTCCGGATGCTATACTCTGCTTCGATTTACTGTCCGATCTCATCTCCGCCATTGACGAAGAGCCTAAGGTTCACATCATACAATTATTTCCATATCGAATTTCTTGAATATAACTGTTTTTTAGTTGTACTTTACTCTCTGATCTGGAAAATTTGAAGTCTGATGTACAATTTTTCGGTTTCAGGACTCTATTTTGTTGTGGCAAAGAAAATGTGAGGATGCGTTGCATTCGTTGCTTATTCTAGGTGCGCGAAGGCCGGTGCGGCATTTGGCTTCTGTAGCTATGGCGATGATTATATTTAAAGGTGATTCAATTTCGATTTACTCGAGGGCGAGCACTCTCCAAGGGTTTCTTTCAGACGGGAAGAGGAGTGAGCCCCAGAAAGTTGCTGGTTAGTGAAAAATTTAAAAGATAACTTGCTGTTTGTCATTTACTTGCAATTTTATTTTCTTCCCACTCTCATTTATATTGAATGAGTTTGTTTAGCAGCAGTACGTAGCATTATCTAATCATAGTGAAATGGGATGACATTGATAGATTCCTTGGTAAAAAATCCTATATGATTAATAGAGTTTATGTTGCTTAGCTCAGCTGATATTTCTGCTACACTTCCTTGACTGAAGCAGCACTGCTTCAGCTAGCCAAAGACAATGCCATAATTTTGCACCTCACTTGGTTGTATAACCAACCAGACAAGCACTTTTAAGTTTAACATCATTGACTATCTAATAGAAAAGTGGTGGCATTTTATTAATATTAGTCTTATTCTCATCTAACGTGCTAAATTGTCGCCATAAAATCTATTGACATTCAATACCATGGTACTTTGCATCCATCAACGTTTTCTTTACTTTCTTTGTTGTTGATTCACCATGAATTAAATGGTTGTAGGTGCTGCACAATGCTTGGGAGAATTATATCGGCATTTTGGTAGAAAAATTACTTCGGGGCTGCTCGAAACAACAATAATTGCTACCAAACTCATGAAGTATAATGAGGTATTAAATTTGATATAGTGCCTATGGTTTTTTTTTCCTCATGCACAATCATTCAAACATGCTCATGTGAGTACTAGATAATATTACTAAAGATGGAGGGTGATATATGAGTGCTTCATAGAAAGAAAGTTGAAAGGGTTTTCTTGACAATGTTTGTCATCCTAACCTAATTTAGTGTATCATGCCAAATTGGTTGGTAATCCATGCTTTGCTAATGGTTGGCAGTCGAAATATGAAGGCACATTGACTTAATGTTGTCTAATTGACTGACTTCGTGAATATGGAAAAGTAACATTTTACAAATATGCACTTAACATAAAGTATTAATAATTTCAACCTCATATAGCATTGACTTAATACTCTACTGGCTTTTAATTTTCTTGGAAGGCTAATTTGTTTGTGTTGAGGTATTGTGCTTTTCTAGTTTGAGTAATACACTTGGAGTTTAAGGTCTCTTGGTCAACACTAATTAGTGTTGTCAATGTTTAATTTGTTTTCTAATTTGGTAATCAAGATAGTAGATTGCTAACCATGGCAGTTTGGACTCTTGATCTCAACCTTTTGAATGGAAGAAATAAGGTTAATATGGTATTGATGGTTGCTTTTCGTATGACTTATTCATTGGATGTCCTACATCAAATTTAAAACTAATGGATTAGTATATGTTATATTTCATTTTTGATCAAATCTGTATCAAATTCAGTCATTTTTGAAAGTTAAGATATTTGATAGAATCAATTTCTTTTGAATGGAAAATTATATCACTGTGTTAGAGAAAGCTTAAATAGTAGAGTAAACTGTAGTTTAAGATTTCAAATATATTGATATATTTTCTTTACTGATGCATTGGTTTTTCTTCTGTTTTATTATTTACAATTTTATTAGCATTCTAATTTGAATTTAATTGCTTAAATGTTTTGAATAACATTCTTTTGTATGGTTGATGAACGTCTTAGCGTAGTGGTTGAAACTGAGTCTGTGATCATAGAGGTCACAAGTTCAACTATTCAAGTCACAAAGGGGTGGGGTGTGGATTTTTCTTTATGTTTAATGTGAGCGCAATTGCACAATTTTGTAGAAAAAAAAATTACTTTGTATGATATTTTAAGAGTTTGGGAAACTCAAAATCGGACAACTTTAACCCAATATCTCTAATCTTCTTCAAATCCATTGCATTTCCCAAAATTAAGAATAGTTAAACCATAAACAATGTTTTGTTATAGAAATGCAGATTTATTGTGCATCAAAGAACAAAGAGTATATTTCGGTGTAGAATTCAATCTTCACTACTCATCAGGGCAACTTGACTATTTGACAAGTTTTCAGTTGTTGCTCATTCAACAAGTTACACTTGACTGACACGAACAAAACTCAAGGGCTTTACTACTTTGATTTTATGACTTAAGAAACTCAGCATTGCATTGTAGGTGTGGTTATTTTTATTATCATTATCATTATCACTATTATTATTATTATAATTATTATTATTATTATTATTATTATTACATCTGTTGAGATTATTGTCATTTATAATTTTACTCATCCTACATGATCAATAACAGGAGTTCGTAAGAGAAGAAGCTTTACGCATGCTCGAAAAAGCTTTGGAAGGCTGTGGTGGTAGTGCGGCTTCTTCAGCATATGCTGAAGCATTCCGTCTCATCACACGTATCGCTGTTGGAGATAAATCATTTGTTGTTAGAATAGCTGCTGCACACTGTTTAAGAGCTTTTGCTAGGATTGGAGGGCCAAGTATAGCAGCTGGAGAGCTTGATAGTTCAGCAGCTCAGTGTGTCAAGGTAGGCTTTGTTTTGATAATTGTTTTTATATTGACTTTTGTTTTTCGGGTTTATAGTAAGCATCTATATGCATGTAAACTTGTGTGTTTACATGTCACCATTTCTATGATTAGGCCCTTGAAGATCCTGTGTCATCTGTCCGAGATGCATTTTCTGAGGCATTGGGTTCATTGCTAGCTCTTGGAATGAATCCAGAGGCTCAGGTATATGTCCGTTGGATAATCAGTTTAAATATTTTGCATCTGTCCTCCTCCATTTTGTGTTTTTCTCCTTTTTCTTTCTCTAGAAACTTTTTATAGCCTCTCAGTTTTAATTCTTTGTTAGGTTCAAGCCAAGGGAAAAGTTCCTAGTACTCCACCAAAGAAATTAGATGGTTGCTTGCAGAGGCATCTATCTTTGCCATTCACAAAAGGTATTTACTGGCACATTTGGCATACTTTCAACGAAGTATTGCCAAAGACTTGTTTAAATTTTTATTGTTTTTAATCAGTACTGCTATCTATCATTTGTATGAATTGAACCTCTTTGCTGCAAGGCTTTTTGATTAGTGATAGTTAGTGGATGATAAGAGAACATATGTTGAATAATTCTTGTAATTAACACTATTTTTCTGTATTTTTGCGACTATTTGAAGTTAGGAAAATACGAAGAAACACTTCACAGATTGTTCTCTATAGTAAAGCCTCTATACTGTATAGTAGTAAAAACTTTGAAGATGCATGCTGTTTCCTTCAATCAGTTATTAGTATGCACAGAAGCTGTACAATTCCACAAGTTCACTGAAAGAAGGTAGATTATGTTGTTTAAAAAAACAATCTTTGTAATTTATACCTCATAATATAGGTAGTAGTAAGTATGAATTTGCTCCTATATGGATGAGATAAGTTTATTAAATTGTACATAAATCATTTTGGAAATAGCAGTAATTGGTTTTTATGGAAATGTTACGCAAATTTTTACTTTCCTTTGCTTGTTTGGTTGGCTTGATTGCCTAGCTTTCAAATGTCCATTAATTGAGGGATGGGTTTTATGTTTGTGGAAGTTAAGAAGACATCGGGTTTCTCAATTTAAAGCTTAATTTCTTGGAATGAGGTTTTGTTTCTTTGATAAGTAGTTTTATACCTTTTAATTTTAAATGCTATAGTTGTATTTGATAAACAGATATATGCTTGAGGTCTTACTTCTCAAAAGAAGAAAATGCTCCATATATCTTTCTCTAGTTGTTTCACATCAAGGGACAAATAGTTTACTTAAGGTCGTTCCCTACGTATGTTGTCTTGGCATTTTGTGCGATTGGCCATCATATTTACGAGGCCTTCATAGGTTTTTAGTGATGCTTCATATAAGTATTTGCAGATTTATTTTTGTTAGTACTATTCTCCAACCTTTTGTTAAAAATTGTTGAATTGCAGCCAATGGAGTTCGATCAAAGGACATAAGAATGGGCATAACCTTATCTTGGGTATCCTTTCTACAGGTAATTTCTGATCCCTGCATTTTTATTCTTTTTCGTCTCCCCCGCCCTTTTGGTTCCACTCTTCATTGTTTTTTCTTGTCTCTTTCTTTTATAACTTTTATATTTTTCTGTCCACTAGTCATGTTTTTTTTCTGTAAATAACCAATCAACCAAAAAGTTATGTTTTAGGACAATATATTTTATTTTATTCTACAATTGTTACCCTCACCTCGCCATACCTTAGGCAAGGTCGGGTACCTCGGGCACGTGCCTGGGTGTGCCTCAGGTACAAAGAGTTTTTTTTTGGAATTATTGTGTGATGTTTTTTAAAAAAGAGGGATGGAAGGGAGAGAGGAGGTATCTGCAACATGTGTAGAACAAGCAAGCAATGTTTGAGATCAAAGTGAGTTGATGGATACCAAATAGATGGGTAGCTGAAAGATGTGAGAGATATGGAGAGATGGAGAAAAGAGGATTGAAGGTGACAAGAGAGATGACAAGTCATAACATGAGGAGAGTAATATAAGAGAGGGTAAATTTGTGTTTCAAAAAAATTCTATGTTAGGTTTTTAGGTTTCTCCTCATTCCCCAAATACATATTATATAATATAGACCAGTTATCATTTTCATCAATTTAAATTATATAATTAATTAATTCTAACAAATAAATTAATATATCGAAGAGTATATTATTTTAAGAGTATGATGTTACTAAGTTCTTATTATAATTAATTAAAAAAGTAAAAGATGAACCGAAATTTGGGCTTTTATAACTAATTTATGTAAGGGGATATATTGCTTATCATGAGAAATAGGGTATTAAAAAAAATTAACATTTTCTTTTTTTCCCTTAACGTTCCTCAGGCCTACACTTTACCTTAGGGCATGCTTATTCCTTGCTCCTTAGTGCGCCTTGCACCTTTAACATCTATGGTTTATTCATATAGCTGTAAATTATTTGAAGTATGACCGATATGATCTAAAAGTTCTTTTGTATATATGTAATATACGTATGTGTTTATGTGTGCGTGCGTGCACACATTTGTGCATGTAATGCATCCATGTATAACTGTTTTCTATCCTTCCTTGAATCATCATTTCAGGCGATTCGACTGAAGTATCAACGCCCAGATGAAGAACTTCAAAACTATGCTATGCAGATTATGGAAATGCTTTCTGTTGATAATTGTGTTGATGCTCATGCACTGGTATGTCTTCAATGGTTCTTATTTTTTTCTCTTTTTATGTTTCTTAATCTTCTTTATTAAATGAGACTAGAGAAATTAATTATTCCTGTGGAACCATAAAGTTGTGGAAGTTTTTCATCCGGATGTTGTTTTATTTACTTGAATATTGCCATTATAAAGAACATGGACTGACATGTTGACATGAACTGTATTTTATTTGATGTTGATTGTTTAAAATAAGATCATATTAGAATGCTAGAATTATTTGCTTACAGTTTTCAAGAAATTCTTCTAATAGAGAAGTTTGGAAATTAGGCTAAGCTAATACAAACAACTTTTATTAAAAAACCAATGCAAAAGAAAACACTGAAAAGATAGTTTTTGTAGTCCTTTATGGCGAGCAACTTTTATAGATCATCCTATTAAAGAAGCCCTTGAATGCATAGTTGTTAGAGGCGCTAGGCGCATAGAGGCGCAAGAAGGCTAGCCATGCCCGAAGGCTCGCCGAATTCAAGGCGAGCGCCTGAGTTATATTAGGCGCCAAAAATTTACAAAAAATATTTTGCTTACAAAGTGAAGTTAGATGCAATAACATACCAAAAAAGAACTAAGAGAATTGTTAGACGTACATATACATGTAAAATTTACTTATTGCATTAAGAATATATAGTCTTGAATTAATCTAACCTTAATGAATTGAATTAGGAATATCTACTCTTTGTTTTTTCTTTATTAAAACTCTTAAAAATAAATGGAAAATATATTAAAGTAAGTTAAAACCATTAAAAGAATTGTTGGAGGTATATATATATGTAAAATTTTACATGTTGTATTAGGAATATATATATTTGAGTTAATTTAGCCTTAATATGAATTGACTTAGGAATATCTAGCCTCATATTATTATTAAAACTCTTAAAAATGGATGTAAAAAACATATTTATGCAAAATTAAACCCCTTAAGATAGAAGTGTCCTAGGGTGCGCCTAGGCGCTCTGAGGCGCACCCTTGAGGTGTACTTGAGGCGCCCCTGTTGGACACCACCCCGCCTGTCATGTGCCGAGGCTTCAAGGGTGGCGCCCTACATCGGGCGTGCCTTTAACATTTGTGCTTTAATGAGAAGCCCTCAGTGAATCACTGAAACTACTTTGTCTAGGTGTTTGTACTTTGTATGCTTTGTGTCTTTCTGTTTGAAGACATTAAGTAGCCAAAACAAGTATGTTTTGTCGAAATAATTTTCAAATTGTTGAAAGAGATCATAAATCAATATCATAACTCTTTAACAAATCAAGCACATGGTTTTCCTGCCGCAATGGCTTACTGTAACTAATTGATTATTTTTTCATTCCATTTTTACTATTTTGTTACAGCATTTTAGAAATACCCATCCAGCAACCCAGATTAATTTCTTCCATCTTCATAGAGCAAATGGAAGGCTTAGATAACTGAAATGTGACAGGATATACATACAGAGCAACTAATACACCTAACACCTGAAACATATAAACATGACAGGACACAACTACACAACGTAGAGATTTCTCAAATACTTAAACTGCACCTAGTCAATTTTGGAGAGCTTCAGCATCCCTTCTGCCTGTAAATATTCACCCTTGCCTTATTATCTATATAGCCACTCAACTCATGATTTTCAAAACAATCTAACTTGGAAAATATGATATTAACAAAATTTGGAAGTAAATTCTTTTTTTAAAAAAATTATTGTAGTATACTTGTACGCATGTAAGCTCTCAGAAATTCATGTCTTGGTATTTTGAAGGCATGCATCCTATATATATTGCGGGTTGGTGTAACTGATCAAATGTCTGAGCCTACTCAAAGGGGTTTTTTAGTTTTTCTTGGAAAGCAGGTATGTTGATATTACTTTGTTTTTATCTTTCTTCATGATCTGTTTATTCTCTCATAATTGTTATTCATCTGGAACTGCAGCTTGAGACTCATGATGGCAGCCCTTCCATGAAAATCTCTGCGTTGCGTACTTTGTCATACACATTGAAAACGTTAGGAGAGGTGAGACGTAATCTTGATATTCCTTGTAAAATGGCTAATTTTTTTGTTTGATCCTGCTTCTCTCCACTGTGTTTGTGAGTGATAGAGGATATCATGCTGAAAAGCTTGACGAACATGATTTAGACAACGAAAATCGTTTTTATAAATAAACAGTAAATTGCATAAACATCAGGTGTATACATTTAATCTATGTCCATCAATTAATAAAGGGGGTTGGGGAGCTCTCTGATCTCAATATTCTATATGGAACTATACAACATTTCACTTGTAGTATTGTTCTTCTGCTTTATTGTGAAGTATTCCTATCACGGATCTACATGAGTGAATGTTGCTCCTGCTCAGTTATCATTACTCGATCCTCATCCACCTGATTGTTCTTATTCTTTTCGATTTTGTTCAGGCAGGGATTCATTTTCTCATGCATTTTAATATGTGGAAACTTTGATCATGTTGTGAATCTGGCATCAATACTTATATTAAGTGTGGATTTCTCCTTTGATGCTTTAACTAAGTCGGTAGGGTGATTTGGGAATCAATTAAGGCCCAAAAATCTGAATGTGTAGTATGTCTTCTGTTGGTCTCAAATAGTACGAGCATTGATGTTTTGCAGATTATTGTTTCTTTCATTTTGGAGAAAAACTCTGGGACATAATTGTGTATATTCATATTTTTGAAGCTTTTGGCTGATGTTATGATAGTACAACAGGAATCTTTTGCTTGAAGACTATTATCTTGGGACCAGATTGAAATGCATTGCAAATGCTTCTTTACTAAGTTGTTTATTGTCAGCAGTGAATGCTTGGCAATTTGCGGTTCATTTAGTTTAAATAATCTGGCTTCATTCTTGTATGCTTTTGTGGAACTGGCTTACGCACTTGCTTTCTCATTGCTTCAGTATTTTTGTTTGTGACAAATTCTCGGTGAAATCAATGGTTTAAGTCTTGTGTTGTAATACTGATGTAGCATTTGACCTGTCCATGCACAGGTTCCATCAGAATTCAAGGAAGTTATTGATGATACAGTTGTTGTTGCAGTATCTCATTCTTCACAGCTTGTGAGTATGGTGCTTAATCCTTGGCTCCTAGAAGCGTCTGATAATAATAAAAGTTCTTTCAGATATTTCAAAGTTTTCAGAGTTTTATGAAGGACATTAGAGAAAGATCTATGAAGAAATAAGAAGGTTACTAAATACCATGTGGTTATGTGCTTTGACACTAGGAAATTTCTTTTTACCTAGCATCTTAACACGAGACTATTCCTTGTGTGCTAATTAAACTGCTAAACAACATTAAAGTAGTGTGAGCTTTATTTATGTTTTTTTTTAAAATTAAACATTAATGAATTTCTATGAAAATGTGGGTGATGAATAGCACTCTAGCAGCAACACTTTGAGTCGTCAGAAATTACTTCATCTGAAAGGCGGTTAAAATTGACTGGCTTTTTGAATTAGGCCCAAATTGACTTGGTAAATTTGGAACCCACGTGCATGACTTTTTACTAATCCAGCTTCGCCCTAAAACCCTTATTTACAACAAATTGTTCAAACTTTGGTCAAATGTTAGATAACAAAACCACTTGCCCTGGAGCTGGTTCACATTGGTGGTTGGGTGATCCAAAAGCTAACGAAATTGAAGTTTATATAAATGTATGGAACTTTAAAACTGTCTGGTGGCATTCAATGTCTATGGCCAGCTGGACCTGCTGAATTTAAAGGTTGAAACAGTTGTGTTGAAATATCCATTCAAAGGCAATAACATTATTGAACTCTCACTATAAATGCTTTGGTTTTATTATAAATGTTATCACTGTAGCAGTTGTACATTAATCTGATCTTTGTGGCTAGGTACGTATTGAGGCTGCCTTAACATTGCGTGTGGTGGTAGAAGTTGATCCTACTTCTTTTGGTGGTTTGATTTCCTATGGGGTAACCACATTAAGTGCTTTGCAAGAAAGTGTTTCCTTTGAGAAGGTACTACATGGAACCTTTCTCAGTTTGTAATGACAAATTCTTGCTTACATCCTCCATGCTATCGAGACTCTCAAAATGAGCTGTATACATCTTGAAACTATGCGTTTACTATTTGTAAACAATCAATTTTTATTCATGGAACTTTAGATTTGAAACATTTTAAGAATTGGGATTGAATATTCAAAATTAAGTCAGTTGGAAGAAGTGTAGTTAAAAGTGCTGGAGCCATTTGCCTAAGGTACACCCTAGGGGAGTACCTTTTCCAAGGTGCCAGACAAAGAAAAGGCACCCTTTGATGTATTCTGACATTTTTTTGGCAATTTTAATGCTAATTTTTGAAAGTAACATCAATAGCTAAACGGACTTTGGGATGCGAAATAAAATTAGGTAACACATTGTTAGAGAATCAGTAGAGTAATTAGGGGAATAATCAGGGGAATGATTAGTGGGAGCAGTTAATGGTATATTAATTTGTTTCCTAATTCGTATTATCCTCTGTATATAAATATTTGTAATCCCTCATTCAATACAATACAATACAATACATTCAAAATGTAGTCTTCTAGTTTATTACATGGTATCAGCGCCTAGAGATTTCTAGGTTTCTTTCGGGTCAATTTATTGTCGCACTCTGTTACCGCTCAATTTTCCGGTGATTCCTGTTGCCTTTGAGAGCAGTCGTCTCACCGACTATTCTATCTCACCGCCTTTATATTCCCGTCTCTTTCCTGGTTGGAGTTCTTTTTGTTGGAGCCTTGTGTACTCCTGTCTTCCCTTATCTTCTTCCATTTTAAATTGACATGACTCTTGTTCATGTTTTCTCCCTCCTGAAATTCTCATTGGTTTCACTGTTGATATCGTGTAAAAACAATGGTGTTTGGAATAGAGCATTTTGTGCTCTCTTTGGCATTTCTTCAATCTTTTGGTGACTACATTTGGTTACTTTTGTGATTTGGTTTATTGGGGTAGAGCTTACAGAATTTGGATACTACATAGATCACATCTATCTGCAGTGTTTTTGGCAAATGTTGGAATGTCATTTCCCTTTGAATTGCCATTTGATCTGCCAAGAAGTGCAGCGTTTGGGGATCTGCAGTAGATAGGTGGTTCGTTGCATTGACTTCTTAAAGCGTCACCTCATTCTCATTTCTCGATTTATCTATTTCTTGTTATTGCTAATGAATTATTGTGTTTTGTTTGTTTCAAGCTTGAGCATGTATGCTCTAGCTTGAGGGGGAGTGTTAGAGAATCAGTAGAGTAATTAGGGGAATAATCGGGGGAATGATTAGTGGGAGCAGTTAATGGTATATTAATTTGTTACCTAATTCGTATTATCCCTGTGTATGATATTTTCCCAAACCCTACAGATAAATCACATAACAGTCGGTCATTCTATAGAATTTACAACAAATTATCATTTAAGATTGTTGGAAAAACAATTGTAAAATTACAATGTATAAAAAATGTTTTATCTCTATTTTCTCTCTCAGATTTGGAGAAGTCCACATAGTTGAAATATCTATTTTATTGTGTTTTCTCATCTCCACCTTCAGCAAAAAAGAAGAAGGTATAATCAATATAAAATGTATACAAACATTATATTATTAATTGTAAAAAAAAACAAAGAATTTGAATACCCAAAGTGCTGACTTATGTCGAACGACACTATTTCTAAAAGATATTTGTAGTTCCTTATTGGATTAAACATCTCATTCACTCTCATATAAAAAAAAGTCGCAACAAAAATAGAGACGTAATATCATATTAAAAATAAGTAATCACATATAAAAAATTAATTTTGTGTAAATAAAAAATCCCTCAAAGGACTACCCATTTTTATCATGAAATTAATAATAGAAAAGCTTGCAGCAATCTACCTATAAAAATTGACGAACATATTATTTATACGCACATAAAGAGAAAATAAAAGGACATTAAAACCTAGCCTTGGTACATAATAAAAAGGCTGTTTCAATGTAACAGATAGTAAACGTAGTAATCATGCGCTGTAATTGTTTGAATAAAATCAATTAATCAAACCGTTGACTCATAGAATAGAAAACCATAAAACTGTTACTAATATTTATATATATAATCAAAATATATTCTCATTATTACCACTCTAAATACAAGAAAAACTCCTTTTTCTTCTTCACGATCAATATCTGATATTAATCTCGATGATAAGAAAAGAAGAACACACTTTTTTTTATTTGTTTCCGATTGATTGCTAAAGTAGATTTGTCCACAAAACCTTACTCCCGGTCAAAAATTCTTGCTTGCTTGTTCAGAAAGACAAGGCAAAAGAAAGATGGGTCTGGCTACAGCCCCATTGGCGAACAGCGGGGAACCACCTCCCACAGCAGTTTTGCAACCGCCTTGGCCGGGAGTCGGAGATGGCAAGGGAGAGGAGGAAGCTAGTGACTTAAGAAAACCAGCGGGGAAGACGCTCGAAGAAGGAAGGGATACGCGGCGGAGCGGCATGGGGAGTGAGATCCCTACTTCTTTTAGGGATTCATTGCTGGGATCGTCTAACGGGGGTATGGCAGCGGATTTTAACTCTGAATTTGTCCTACGGAATGAGGATGTCCTTATAGTTGATGAAGGTAAGCATGTTTCAATCAATTTCTCAGATCGTGTTCATGAAGCAATGGCAGATAGTATGAAAAATACTGTATTTGTTAAGCTGCTGGGTAGATCGGTGGGGTATCGTACATTATATGACCAGATTACTAAACTGTGGAGGCCAACTGGTGTCTTCATGATGACTGATATTGGGTTTGATTACTTTATGGTCAAATTCGGCTGTGGAAGGGATTATAACAGAGTGATGTTGGATGGTCCGTGGATGGTCTTCGGCCATTATCTAATCATCCAACCCTGGACAATAGAGTTTGAACCATGGAAGTCCAATTTTCAACAACTTGTTGCATGGATCCAGCTACCTAATCTTCCTATCCAATATTACATGCCTAACATTCTGAATGTAGTGGGCGGAGCAGTGGGGGAGGTTATTAAGGTGGACAAGATTACTGAAACAACAGCAAGGGGCAGGTATGCACGGCTGGCTGTGAAATTGGATCTGAAAAAACCACTTGTATCTGGCCTGTCAATAGATGGTAAATATCAGAGGGTGGAATATGAGGGGCTGCCTCTAATTTGCTTTGATTGTGGAGTGTATGGCCATTTAAAGGAGAAGTGTCCAACTAGGAGGAGCGAGAAGCAGACAGAGGTCACTTTGGATGAAGGACCGGTTAGTGATGGAAAAACTGACATGAATGGTGGAAAGAGCAAGAAGAACGATGGATATGGACCATGGATGCAAGTAAATAGGAAGGCACAAAGGAGATCGATGTCCAAAATTAACCATGTCCAAGCTAATAAGCCAAATGCAACAGCAAGATGTCAAGGTGAGGGACCTAGAGAGAAGGGGATCGGTTCACGCTTTGACATTTTAATGGAGGAGTTTGGGAATGAGGGACAATCAGGAATGGATACAATCCATACAAGTATGGTTGAGTTTGAGGTGGCAGAGGAGATTATTGTGGGAAGTCCGAAGGGCATGGAAAAAATGGGTGAAGGAGCAGAAAGGGGTAGTAGCGGGGATAGAAGTAGGAGAAGTTTTAAAGGGAAGGGAAAGGGTAAGAAAGGTGAGGGGGAGTGTTCTTAGAAGTGGCAGTCGGTTGGAGGAAGTATGATAGAGGAACCCGTGGTGGAGTCAAGAGTTTTAGGTGAGGGAAAGGGTGATGGTAAGAAGTGTCTGTCAGAGGAAAGCAGGAATAACAGCATGCTGGTAAAGGATGCAACAACCAAGGTGTATGGTTTGGATAGTAGGAATCACTCTATTGCAATTCTGGATAATGTCCCTATGGGTAATGTTGTTTTTAAGGTAGAGGGCAGGGGTTCGGTGCTGACAGTTCCTGTTTTAAGAGAAGTCACTCCTCGTAGCGGTCCAGATAAAAAGAGGAAGGATATACCGGGGATCGTGCTTGCAAAAAAGGCTAAAGAACTGAAGGTAAAAAAGAAAGATCTCTACCGACTCATTCAAGATAAAGAGAATTTATTTAGGGATGATAATGCAGCAGAACCAGTGACTGAGGAAGGTCAGATTTTTTCAGGTAATGAGTGTTAGTGATGGTGATGTGGAGTCTTTACTGATTTTTATTCGTATGGATTTGCAAATACTAGTGTGGAATATACAGGGTGCAATGTGTGGGGGATCGAATAAAATCCTAAAGGATCTTATTGATAGACATAAACCTCATATGGTGGTGTTCTTGGAGCCTCGTATTAGCGGTAACAAGGCCAACAAGATCATTAGTCAATTAAGGTTTGATTGCTCACATCGGGTTGAGGCAGTGGGATTCTCGGGAGGAATATGGGTCCTATGGAAAAATGATTTGGAAGTAGATATTATAGAAAACCATAGGCAGTTCATCCACATGAAAATTCGAAAGGATCATTTAGATGTTGGAGTGTTCACTGCGGTTTATGGCAGTCCACAGAGGATGGCTAGAAGATCTTTATGGGAAGGGCTGGAAAGGCTTGCTCATTTCATCGACGGTAACTGGATCATAGCAGGGGACTTTAATGCTCTTTTGAAGGAAACAGACTGGAAAGGTAGTACCTGTAGGCGAAACAAAGTTTGCAGGGACTTCGCTGCGTTTATTAACTCTAATACGCTGATGGATTTGGGTTCTTCTGGGCCTCAATTTACGTGGAGAAGAGGTCTGTTATTTGAGAGATTGGATAGGGCCTTGTGTAACCAAATTTGGCTTACCAACCATGCAGAGACTAGCGTCCTACACCTAGCAAGAATGGGTTCGGATCACTGCCCCATTTTAATCAAGCTGAATAAGGGTCTGTCTACCGAGAACAACATTAAACCATTCCAATTTATCAAGGCATGGCTGAGCAATGACAGAATACAATCAGTGGTCGAGAACGCTTGGAGTAGGTATGGATCCGTGACTGAAAGCCTTAATCATACAACCGAATCACTACGAACCTGGAACAGGGAGGTTTTCGGGAATATTTTCTACCGCAAACGAAAGCTGGAAAATCGTCTAAGGGGAATTCAAAAAGTACTGGAAGCTGGGCCGAATGAATATCTCACTGGTGTGGAGAAAGAGTTAATTGTTGAATGGGAAAGTGTGTTAGACCAAGAGGAAAGTCTATGGCGCCAGAAATCTAGAATCGATTGGAT
>CATIWQ010539108.1:0-44769 GCA_949673415.1 Euphorbia schlechtendalii
ATGAAGAGTCGTGTCCATTGGTGAATGATTGCATCTCTTCATTGTGATTGGTTGAGAAGCTTTGATATAATCCACAATGGATAGGCACCTTTTCATGATTGGTTGACTTCTGATAGGTGTCTTATCGTTGGTAGTTGATGGAGGTTGATGGCGGTTGATCATGCTTATCTGGAGGTTGGTAGTTAAGAAGATAAAACCAGAAAACCATCCAAGTCACGATTGCGATATACATGTCACGACTGTGAATCTTTGATTGACAAACTTCTGTTCTGAAGAAGAACAAGTCGCGACCGTGAATGATTGTTGCGACCGTGAATTGAGTTTTTCTTCAGAATTCTCCTTGTAACTTTGCCGATCTTTGACAGATTCGATCCTAAGCCAAATCTTTAAGTTCTACGCATCTTTTTGCACCTTTTTCACTCTTTTTTCATAGAATTCCACTTTAGATCATTTTACTCCCAAGATTTACCTAGTATCTACATTTGCATAAAAAATAACTACATACCACATGAAATCTTTTATATGAAGCATAAAAATGACTTAATTCATAGTGTTAAATGTATAAAATTAATATGATAATAAGTGTAATTATACACTTATCAATGGTCTCATATTAACATAGTCACACTATGTAGATAAAATACTTGACAAGTTTAACAAGGTTGATATTGGTATAGGCAAAACACCATTAGATGTTAGTTTACACTTGTCTAAGAACAAAGGTGAATGCATAGACCAAGTGGAATATGCAAGGGTCATAAGCAGTCTAATGTACCTTACAAGCTGTACAAGGCTTGATATTGCTTATACTATAAGCAATTTAAGCAGATTTACGACTAAACCTGGTAAAATCCATTGGAACGCTATTGTAAGAATACTAAGGTATTTGTGATATACTTGTAACTATGGATTGCATTATACAAGGGAACCCGTTGTACTAGAAGCATATTCTGATGCTGGTTGGATTGCTTACATCAAGAATTCTAAAAGGAACAAGTGGGTATGTTTTCACTCTAGGAGGAGGAGTAATGTCATGGAAATCCTCAAGGTAAACGATTATAACTCGCTCCACAATGGAAGATGAGTTTGTAGCCTTGGATAAAATGGGAGAAGAAGCCGAATGGTTACGTAACTTCTTAGAGGATGTACTATAATGGTCTAAGCCTATTCCTGCAATTTGTGTGCATTGCGATAATTAAGCAATGATTAAAAGAGCACAAAATGTCATGTATAATGGTAAGTCGAGACACATTCATCGTCGAAATAATACCATTAGACAACTAATCTCAACGTCAATTATCTCTGTTGATTTTGTTAGATCAAAGGATAACATTGTAGATCCGTTAACCAAAGGGTTAAATGGAGATCAAGTTGAAAAGACATCTAAGGGAATGGGACTAAAGCCTATGAATATTTAAGACACTATGTGAAAGAAAACCAACCATGTTTGATTGGAGATCCCCAAGATCTTGGTTCAAGAAGATAACCTAATTGCATATACCTTGTGAGGTCACTGTGGGGGGTAACCCCGTGTCCATTCCTATGATGTAAATAGTGATAAAAAAATGAGTTAATGTTAAGTAACATGCTTTTAATGATTCTTTGTGCATCTAAATATTGAGCAAAAGAGAACACCTATATGAGAGTGAAGTGGGGTTATTTCAAAAGAAAACTAATGAGGATAAGTTTTCAAAAATTCTTGCAGAACCAAGAGATGTTCATGACCATAACGAACATAACCATGAGAACCAAAGCCGAGTTAATTAGTTCTTGTGTGAAGTATATCATCGTTTACACAAATGGTAGAATAGTTCAAGGACATTGTGTCTACTAGTTAGCTAATAAAGTAAATATATTTTCACAAGGGAAGGTTCAAGGATTGTAGTCTACCTATCCTATGCAATTACTAATGTGGAATTCTATCACCGTATTGAGTCTGTTGTTATCCTTTTTTCTTTTATGTGGGGGATTGTTGTAATTTAATTAAGAGAAAATAGGTTAGAAGAAAAGAAAAACGTAGAGAGACATTAATCTCTTATGTTTCTTTCTCATTCCATTAAAAATGAAACTTATAACTTCATTCAATTTGTGTGTACATTATGTTACACACTTTGCTATATATATGTAGCATTTTTTTAATGAAGAGAGATAACAACAACAAAAATTAAGAATTCCTTAGTTTTTACTTCTCTACTTAAATTGTTAAACTTCTATTTCTTAGGTTCTTAGTTACCCATCTTTCAGTGATAGTACTTTACACTCGGTAGTGTTTACCTAATGTCTGTTATTGTATTCTGGGAGACAGTTTACCATACCGGACAAAATCTGTCTTAAGGAAACCGATTCGGCTTCAACAGAACCATCTCTTTTAATAGCAGTTGAAAGCTTATTTCGGTATAGATTCTTAATATATTGGTATTTTTTACACTAACAACAATATATTATTATCTTAATCAATTATTTAACAAATATGTGAAGGAAGCTAAGCTTAAATCAATTCGCTTCGATGATATATTTGATTTGTTGTTTACTGCTGAAAGGTAACTTAATAGGCCCCCTTCAAATACAACCTTCACTCCTACTGCCATAACTATAAATCGAGGTTCATACTCTTGTGGGGGTTAGAGTGGAGGCTGTAATCAACATGGTAGATTCTCTAGGGGAGGTAGCAGAGGTCGTGGATCATACAGTGCATTGTAAGTTACTCCTTTTATTGGGAATTTCAATCTGCAGCATGTCAAGCCACCTGCTTTAGTTCAACATTCCATTCGGCCACCCAATAATTCAGATGCTTACTCTCAACATGCAGTCTGTCACAACTGTCAAGGATTTGGTCATATTTCTATAACTTGTTCCTCACCCAAACTCAACATTGGCCCGTCATCTCACATTGTAACTACCACTACAAACCCTCAATCATGGATCATGGACTTGGGTGCATCTCATCACTTAACGTCGGACTTGGGAAACCTGACTCTTCACTCTAAGTGCAATGGACCTTATGAAGTCACCATTGGTAACGGTTCTAAAATTCCTATCTCTCATATTGGTTCTTCTCAATTTACTGTTGGAAATAATTCGTTCATGTTTCGTGATATTTTATATGTGCCTTGTTCTTCTCACAATTTATTATCTATCTATGCTAGTACCAATTCTAATCCTGTTTCTGTGGAATTTTTTTTCTAATTCTTTTATCATTAAGGATTTGGAAACGAGGCAGATCAAGTACAAGGGCCGGAGTGACAATGGACTTTATCTTTATGTTTATCAGATTCTAGTAGTTCTGATTTTACCCATTCATCTTCGCTTTCTTTATGGAATGATTGCTTAGGACATGCGTCTTTTCCTATTGTCAAACAATATATAAATATGAATAAAATTCAGTTTACTCATGGCAAGTCCTCTTTGTATTCTGCGTGTGCAACCTCTAAGAGTCATAAATTACCCTTTGTATCTTCCACATATGTTTCATCTCACCCTCTTGAATTAATTTATGTAGATGTTTGGGGTCCATCTCCAATCACTTTGGTGGATGGTTTCCGTTATTATGTCTTATTCTTTGACCATAATAGCAATTATTCTTGGATTTACTTTCTCAGGCAAAAATTTGATGTTCGTGGCATGTTCAAAAAATTAAAACCGTTGTGGAAAAACATTTTACTTATCTCATTAAGTCGTTTCAATTGGATGGAGGTGGTGAATTTCTTGCTCTCACTGAATTCTTTACTCAACATGGCATTTCCCACCGCATGTCATGTCCCAATACCCCAGAAAAAGAATGGTTAGGTCGAACGTAAACACTTCCACATTGTTGAACATGCCCTTGCACTCATACATCGCGCCCATTTACCCATTCAATACTAGACTTATGCCTTTGACACCTCCGTATACCTCATTAATCAAACACCCATTCCCACTCAAAAATTCATCACACCATTTCAAAAAAAGTTTAATTGCTCACCCGACCTTCTTTTCCTTCAAGTATTTGGATGCCTTTGCTACCCGTGGCTTAAACCATATACCGAAAAAAAACTTTAACCCAAATCTCATCTATCCTTTTTTATGGGATACAACAAAATACACAAGGGTTATTTTTGTTTTGATCACGTCCATTCCAAATTCTTTTTCTCACGTCATGTGCTTTTTGGTGAACAGGTGTTCCCTTTTTCAATGTCGTGTAATCAGCAGTCCTCTAGGTCCATGAATCTCGTCAGTCCACACCTTCAAGTACCTTTTTCATATCCAATTCCAACCATAGCATCACCTACTCACTCAATAGAACATATTCAGTCACAACCCACCTCACAAAGTATGCCTACACCACTCAACTCACACATACTTCCCACTACTTCAATCACCTCTGAACCTTTACCCGACACAACTGGCTCTACCCACTTCAAACCAACCGGCCAACATAACCACCTACCCTACCACCACCATCCCAACCCCATCGTCTGACCACTAGATTCTAGACAAGATCCTTAAAGGCGTGTGTTCCCTTTGATCTTTTTCATGCAGTTGAGGCCCCAACAACTTACAAAAAGGCTGCTCAAGATCCTAAATGGCATCAAGCAATGATAGAAGAATACAGTGCTCTCATTAAAAATGGAACATGGGAAGTTGTTCCACCTCATTCATCTCAAAATATTATCGATTGCAAGTAGATATATCAGGTCAAGCAGAAAGCCAATGGCTCCATTGATCGGTTCAAGGCTCGCTTGGTTGCCAAAGGTTTTCATCAATGACAGGGAGTTGACTATTTGGAAACATATAACCCGGTTGTCAAACCCGTGATAATACGCCTTTTATTATCTCTGGCAGTGTCACTAAATTGGAATGTTACTCAGCTTGATGTGTCTAATGCATTTCTCCATGGAAATCTTGATGAAGCTGTATTCATGGAGCAACCACAAGGGTTCATCAACCCTAACTTTCCAAGATTCATTTGCAAGCTTAGAAAATCTCTTTAATGGCTTAAACAAGCTCCTAGAATGTGGCATCGACAACTCAAAAACTCTCTCATTAGCCTCGGGTTTCAAGGGTCAAAATTGAATGTCTCCCTCTATTGCCTTCATCGTGGTTCCGTTTCTTTTTTTGCCTCATTTATGTTGATGACATCCTCCTCATGGATAATGACAAGAGGAATATTTCAAATATCGTCACTAGATTGAATCGTAACTTTGCCATACGTGATATTGGGTCTCTTGAGTATTTCATTGGTGTTCAGGCTCAGTGGTCAAATCATGGCTTATTTTTGTATCAATCAAAATATATATTGGATCTCCTAAGAAAGTAGATAGGCTTGGTGCTAAGGTAATTTCTACTCCCATGTGTTCCAAAGATCTTTTTATGCAAGGCCACGGTGATCCATATGAAGATGTCACAAATTATAGATGTTTTCTAGGGAGTCTCCAATATCTTTCTCTGACACGGCCTGACATTTCCTTTCCGGTGAACAAATTGGCTCAATTTATGCATGCTCCTACATAAATTCATTGGCAAGGTGTCAAGCGTATCATGCGATACCTTCATGGCACTCATAATCACGGTATTTTTCTTCACAAAATCTCTCCAATGCACTTGCATGGGCTCACCGATGCTGATTGGGCGGATTGCCTAAATGATCGCAAATCCACCACAGGTTGTGCCATTTTTCTTGGACAAAATCTTGTCTCTTGGAGCTAAAAAAAGCAGCAATCTATCTCTCGGTGCTCAACTGAGGTTGAGTACCGAGCCTTAGCTACAGGAGCCTCCGAGATTAGCTAGTTGCACATTCTTCAACGGGAGCTTGGATTTTCATTACTGAGAGCTCCAAATCTATGGTTCGACAATTTATCTGCAACATATCTCACTATCAATCCCATATATCACCAAAGAAGCAAGCACTTGGAGGTAGATTTTCATTTCGTTCGGGACCGTGTCTCTAAAGGCTTGCTTCGCGTCTCTTACATTCCAACACAAGATCAAGTAGCCGATATACTAACAAAGCCGTTGCCTAAGGGTCGCTTCACTCCATTTCGAGACAAGTTGAGCATTTATTCACAACCATGCACAACTTGAGGGAGGGCAATAGAGTCCTCTTTAGTATACAAGTGTATTTTTCTTTATAGATTTATCTCCTACTTAATTGTTTATTTTTTGTATGTGAAGTCTTGTACAATAAGAACTCTCTGTATATTTATTTGTGTAAACCTCTCCAAATAATACAAGCTTTACCAATTTATCAATACGGGCACCAAGGTCAGTTTGTAATAAAGCTTGCACTTCTACATGACGAAAATGTTATATTTGCTTAAAAAATTCTATAAAAGTAAAAATTATTGGTATAGCAACAATCCAGAACCGGCCTTTCCAATAATGAGACTCTAATCCGAATTGTTTATTATGAGATCCTAAATTAATGAAATTGCAGTGTTTAATAGTAATAGTCAAGTAGTCAACAATCAAATGTAGATGTACGTAGATTTTTTAGATTTTCAATTTGTGAGTTGGCTGCCTGATTGACTTCCATAGTATAACCGCCTCTGCAACAATCTAAAAGCTATGAAAAATTATTGCTTATAAGTTTTTCATTGCATTTGGTATCTGTACGTAAGCCTTGAACTATACATTTCGCCGCGTGTCACGATGAATTGTTCAAATTGTATTCCATAACAATTATAACTTTAGTTGTTTATCAATAAAAGAGTTAACTTTCTTTAAATTAACGTACAGTTATTACATGCCATGAAACTGTACCAAAATTGGAACGTATTGAATTGTTGAACACATCAAATAAAAGAATTATAAATGAAATAATTAATCGAAGCAGAAGGAACAACAAGATATAAAGAAGCCAAAGAGGATACGTAGATTAGGAGGTGCTTTTATGCATATAAACTTGGCCATATTATATCTAAAGATCAATAAAGTTCTTTCTTTTCCGTACACACATTTAACCGAAAGTTTTTGGATTTTGTCGGCGTCCAGTTGGTTTTTCTAAGAAAATGATTGTAAAATTAAATAATCAAAGTAGCAATATAATCGGGAGGATTAGACAACCCTTCTCCCTCCTTGAATCTAAGCAAACAGCTTTAGCTAAATGATGTGCAATAGAGTTATTCGTCCTAGCTATATGACTGAACAAACATGATGCAAAAGTTGACAAACTCTTGCAATCCTTAATAACAGAAGATACATAGGATAAACCAAAATCATCTGAAATAAACATTTCATAGAGAATCAAACAATCGAATTCCAAAACGACGTGAGTGCATAGTCGTTAAATCGAGATTCAAATCGGGAACGAAATTTCAATTTAACAAATTGTGAACCGAGAATCGAACTGAATCGTAAAATTCAGATAAATTCTTAAAATCATATAAGAATAAAATATTTTGAATGTTCAATATAAATTAATATTAAATTTTGTTCAATAAATACAATATTAATTTTTAAAAAAATCATATCAACTAATCAAGTAATTAAAAGTAAAAACTTATCAAATAAAATCATAATCACTAATAATTATTTATCGTAAATATAACTTGATATAAATTTGAGAAACATTAAGCATTTTGAATCACTGTTATCACACGATTTGTACGATTTTGTCACGATTCTAAGCATATTTCAATTCACCCCATAGATCTGTATAGATTCAAGGGTGAATCGAACCGAATCGTACAATTCGAAATGCGAAACATACGATTTTAATAACTATGCATGAGTGTAACGCAAGTTGTTCAACCACAATAAGGCTTCACAAACCGAGAGAAACATTTGGTGCTAACTTACCAGATTTTGCAGCAATAAAACCACCATTAGAGTTTCTAATAACGAGACCGTAACATGTATACTCTCCGTCATTGAAAATTGCTGCGTTAGTGTTGCATTTTAGAAAGGAACCAACGGAAGAGACCAATGAGAAGGCTGCTGCTCGGCCTGCACATGAATCGCTGCCAACCCTTGCTGGGACATTATTCTAAACCTCCTTGTTCCGGGAGGTCCAAGGGACCTACTGAATAAAATAATTGGAGCTAGTCTTCAACCAATGACAAATTAACCACACAACATTCTCATTCGGAGATAAGGCCATATGACAATCAAATAAATTCCACACTCTCTTTGCCAAGGTACAATGTAGAAAAATGTGAGATGCATCTTATGGTTGTCTTTCTGTTGGTTGGCCTCTCCAAATTCTCCTTCTCAATTACTTTCCACGTATTTCCTTAATTTTGTATTATTTAAAAGAAAATTACCACGATGAGCCCAATAGAACTCTATAAATTCTTTATAGGCTATGCAATCAACGCATTTGTTTATGTTCTAAATAAGGTAAGCTCTAAATTTGTTGCAGTTACACCAATGAAAGATACTATTTTATTTTCAAAGAAAAAATGAAAGATACTTTAATGAGAAACGCGCTCTTTAACATATGAACGAAATTAATTGTTTCCAGAAATGTTCATTTCTTATTCTGAAGAATAGAAACGTTCATTTCTTATAGAACTAATACTTTCTCAACAAAGAAAGTTGGAGTTACATTGAAATCAAAGAATTTCAAGAGGCTTAAAGATATCATAAATTAATTTACCCAACCTTTGAAATACAAAAAAGTTTCAGAAATGAAGAACCTTTTGATACATAAGCATTGCTAGGTATTACCCAACCTATCGTCGTTGCTCATTTCAATTATGAGATATGACAAATGATTGTGAAAAACCACTTTCTTTGGAGTATATTTAGATCGGGAGGCTACATGACACATCCCAAAGTTTGGCATCTATGCAAGCTTCATATATTCATTTATGGATTTAAACATGCATAGTAGGGGAATACTTGATATGATGAAATAATCGAACAACTTATTTTTTCACCATTTATAGATTGATCAATTTTTTTCACAATTTTTGTTATTTTTAATTGAAAGGGTAAACAAAACTAATAACAATCATATTCTACATTGAAGAGAAAATTATAAGAAGCAAATGCTCAGATCCTTCTTTTTTAAGAAAAAAAAAATGCTCAGATCCTCGAACTGCAAGAGGCCATGGTCATCGAGATACATAAAAGTGCAACGAGCTGACTCAGTAGAATTTAGCCAATTGCACCGTCTTGGAAGGCAGCAGATCTATTGTTGAACAACACATATGATCCGCCATCATCATCAACTACTTTAGATTAAGGAACCCAGTTTGCCTTCGCTTGTAACTAGGAAAAAAATTCTAACGGAAGATAACTAATTGGATTATAAACTCTCAGGCACCGACTGTGAAGAAATCAAGCCAAAATAATTAAACTCAAGATCCTCAAATCAGGGAATCAAAGCAGAAAACAAACATAAATGTCATTTATTGTAATTTATTCTATGCCCATTGTAGTAGCTAACATATACGGTATAAATAAACCTTATACTGTAAGCAATGTTTTCATAATTGTATCGGATATTAAACCGGTAAAGTTATTAATAAGCGGTATTACCGGTACGGCCGGTGGTATAACCGGTAGTTCTACCGGACTATTAATTTAATAAAAAAATGACTTTATATACATTCACATCTATATATTTATTATAAAGTATAAGAAATTATGTTATTCCATTTTATATTTTTACAATTATACTTAAAAATATATATTTTACATTATCATTGTACCAATTTTCATAAACATGTTATATTCATACTTTTTATATACCGGTATTTTTAGTGAACCATGTTGGAGTCTCTAATAGTACGCAGTTTTACCGGTAAAACCGGCAATACGGTGCGGTATTGACAACATTGAGTCTGTAAGAACAAATCAATGAAAATAAATATTCTTCAATAATATGTTTTAAGTGCCATTTCATAATGGTATCAGAGCGGGATTTTTTTATACATTAATTTCAAAAAAATTTCATCATTATCCAAATACCAACTTGTCAAAGTCGAAAACACCAACCCTACAAACCAAAAACCCTAAATGTTAGAAGAAAATCATAACATCAAAAACCAAAACATTTCTAATAAAATTACCTTGCAAACTGCTAACCTGCTCAAAATTAGGTTGGGAAGTCAACCAACAAATAAAATTAGTAGTCTTTCAATAAGCTTCAAATCGAAAAGTGAGAACTACCCTCTTTGGACATGTCTCATAAAGAAGGCAATCAGAGAAAGAGGAAAATGGAATCACTTAACTAGAAAACTATCAGAAGAAATAGACCCATCATTCCCTAAATGGGAACAATCAGACCAAGTTGTGTTCACATGGATTATTCAGAATATTAAGCTATCATTGATCAACAATGTTACTCAATATCCAACGGTAAAAACGTTAAGGGATGGCTTAGCCATCTCATATGGAAGTGGAGGGGATTCTTTTCAGATCTATGAACTGCATAGAAAATCTAGCACAATACGACAAGGTAGCGAGTTCCTCGAGGGGCTATGGTACAACTTACAGAACATATGGATGAGGATAGACCGAAAGTTACCAAATCCCATGAAGGACCCTGATAAAATATTAAAATATAATCAAATTGTAACAGAACAAAGGTTGTATCAATTTCTTACAGCCATAAATGAACAATATGAGACAGTTAAGAGACATATATACTCAAACAAGATCCACTCCCATCTATAGATGTAACATATGCAATGGTGAGGAGAAACAGCAAGACATTATAAAGTCCAAAATCGATGGAGAAATTACATCCCCGGTAGAAATTGGAGCTAGTTTGGTTACCAAATCAAGAGGTAGCAAGAGTCGGGTTGAAATTAGAAAGTATACTGCTCAAAGCCCACTAAGATGTAGCAAAGATCATCACCATGAAATTGCTCAAAACCCACTGAAATGTAAGGGAATCATCACATCGAGTGGAAAAATCAAAGTTGTTTTGTATTCATTGTAAACAAACTAAACATATAAGAGATGGATGCTTTGAATTGATAGGTTACCCACTATGGTGGAAAGATCATATATGGAACAAAGCTCAGGTTGCAATTGGAGTACAAGATGAAGTCGGTAACAAGCACAATGGTGTCGGCGACTTTAAAGCTACCAGGAGCAACGACGGAAGTCACAACATTTAAAACCTCAAGAGTAGGGATGGTGGGAATCACATTGGCAGAACAGATGACAGCGATGGTAACTCCATTAACCCTAAAATCGGGGTTGAGGAGAGAAAAGGGAAATTGGGCATTTGAACATAATTAACTACCCAAAAGAAAACTCACCCTATAACCTTGCAAAGACTATAAATTTCCAACTTTATAACCCAACTGAACCCATAAGAAACTAACCCAATCAAAGATTATTCCCAAATGTCAACCTACCAAACACAAGCCCATCCGACTAAGTCTTTCCCAAAATCCTGATGGGTGTTAGATTATGGGGTCACAGACACTATGACCCATGATCCACCCAATCTTGTTATGCCCATTTTATCTTCCCAAACCCATATTAAACTGGCAAATGAAAGTCTTGTTGAAGCAAAGGGATAGGGTTCCATTAATATCACTTTAAAAATTGCTCTGAAAAATTTCCCCTATGTTACCTCTTGTCATGCAAACTTTTGTCTCTAAGTCATATAACTCAAGAACTAAACTATCTTATTATGATAAATCTGCACTTTTGCCTTTTGCAGGACATTCATACAAAGGAGATCATTGGGCGTGGTACTTATCGATGAGGTTTGTACTATGTTGATAAAGTAACTCACCAAGGAACCACCCTACTCTCTTAAAGAACACATAATACCAAAATTAGGTTGTGGAACCGGCATCTAGGTCACCCACCTCTCAACTATCTACATTTTCTTTTCCCTTCACTTGTTAAGAATAATAGTACAAGTGTTACTTGTAAAACTTGTGTTTTAACCAAAAGTCATTGAAGTACTTTTGTTTCAAATAATATCAGAGTAAAAGAAAATTTTTCTTTGATAGATTCAAATGTTCGAGGTCCGACACCACAATCTAATATTTTTCAATACTTTGTGTTATTTATAGATGATTGTTCTAGAATGACATAATATTCTTTCTAAAACACAAATATGAGGTTTATGAAAAATTTGTTTATTTTCCCCACATGGTCGAGACACAATTTAAAAGGAAATTTCAAATCCTTTGGTCTAACAATGGGAGCGGGAATACCTTAATCATGACATGAAATATTTTCACAAAATAATGACCTTATCGACCAAACAACTTGTCTAAATACAACTCAACACAATAGGATTGCTGAACGAAAGAATCGAATACTCATTGAAATGACAAGAGCCTTAATGATTGAATTCAATATCCTTAAATCTTTTTGGATGAAAGCTATTGTCAAGTATGCATACCTTCTCATTCGATTATCTACCAGAATCCTTGAGTATAAAACTCCACTCCAAATTCTAGAAACACAAACACAAATACCATCACCCTTCCACCTCAAACATTCGGGTGTTCTATATTTGTTCATATACCCTAGAAATTATAAATCCAAAATAGAATCTTTGTGTCATTAAATATCGATGTTACAGTCCAACTCATCACTAAATGTATGTTACCATGGACTGCACCTTTCTTGAATCTGACTTTTATTATCTTAACCAACCTGGTCATCACTAGGGGGGAAACACTTTTATCTCACTCAATTGTTAGATATAATAGACCCACCTTCAACAACAAACCCAATAACTGAAACCCCTCACCTCTAGCTTCAACATACCCAACCACCCTCCAACTTCAAAATCACCACCTCTAGAGTTACGCATCAACTTGGAACTGACTATCAACCTCATATCCACTAATGATCAATCTTCTTATGGTTTCTTACAAGAGGTAAATGAACCCCTAAACCCAATTTCCATGTTTGAGATAGATAGTAATGTTGTTGACACTAACCTTGAAGCACCTAAAAAGAATGTTTTTTTCTTTACCTTGCGTGAGTATTAATTGAGTACCACCAGTAAAATTTACACAAGAATATATTCATCGTTCTTGTAGATACCACATGGGAAACCTAGTAAGGGAGAGTCTGTTATAAGAAGCAAAAGCATTTATTGTAGCCTTTTATACTCAAGAATTCCAACAAATGCTCAAGAAGCTAACAAGAAGGAGGAATAGAGGATGGCTATGGATGCATAAATGGAGGTACTAAAAAGGAATGAAATGTAGAATGAAACCTGGAAAGAAACTAGTAGGATGCAAGTGGGACTTTACAATCAAACATAAAGCAGATGGCATTATAGAACGATACAAAGCTTGACTTGTACCATAAGGATACATACATACTTACAAAATTTACTATTTTGAAACTTTTTCCCATGTTGCAAAAATTGATATGGTCAGTTGCAGCAAACAAAGACTGGCCACTACATCATTTTGATGTAAAAAACGCATTTTACACGGTGAGTTGAAGAACGAAGTTTACATGGAACCCCACCTGGTTTCAATGATGAATTCCAAAAAGATGAAGTTTTCAAGCTTCAAAAGGTGGTATATAGGCTAAAACAATCCTCATGAGTTTGGTTTAGAAGATTCGCAGTTGTAATGAAGTGGTATGGTTATAAGTAGAGTAACTCTGATCATACTCTATTTCTAAAAATGAGAGGGAACTTGATTACATGCCTAATAATTTATGTAGATGACATGATAATAACAGGTAGTGACATTGAGAGAATTGTAAGCTTAAAGAATAATCTGTTTACAACTTCGAAATGAAAGATCCGAGAGGATTGAAATATTTCTTGGGGATTGAAGTATTACGATATTCAAACAAAGGGATATTCACATCTCAAAAGAAGTATATTCTCGATCTTCTTGCAGAGACATGGATGGTAGACTCTAAACCAGTAGACTCTCCAACGCAGGTAAATCATAAATTGAGAATTAATGGGAGTGCAAATGTGACTAAGAATGATAGATATCAATGTCTTGTAGGAAAACTGAATTACTTATCTCATACTCGACCTGATATGGCTTATGTAGTCTGAGTTGTAAGTCAATTTATGCACCAACCACATGAAGAACATATGGAAGCATTCATGTGAATTCTAAGGTATCTGAAATGTACACTAGGTCATGAAATTATCTTCATGAAGAATGGGCAATTAGATGTAAATGCCTATACTGATGCAAATTGGGTCATTATCCAAATGATTGAAAATCAACAACATGATACTTTGCAATAGTCGGAGGGAACCTAGTACCTTAGAGAAGTAAGAAGAAAAAGGTAGTTGCATTGTCAAGTGTAAATTATGAGGAATTTTCAAAGGGATAACTTAAATATTATGGATTAGAAAGTTGATTATAGAAATTGGTTTTTCACTTTATACTCTAAGAAAGTTCATATGTGATAACAAAGTAGTAATCAGTAAATCTGAAAATCATATGCAACATGATAGAAAATGTGAAAATAGATAAACACTTCATCAAGGAATAAATTAGAAGATGGAGCAATTGAACTTCCCTTTGTAAGGTCAAAAGATCAACTAGCAGATATTCTCACCAAAGTTATCTTAGGATGAAAGTTTTTTAGACATTCTCACCAAATTAAGTATCAGAGACCCTACTACTTAATATGAGGGGGAGAGTTAAGAATCAAGTCAAAATAGCTACAATCAAGATCCTCAAACCAGGAAAAAAAGAAGGAAACAAACACAAATATCATTTATTGTAATTTATTTTATTCCCATTGATATAGCTAACATGTACAATATAAATACACATTGTATAGTAAGAACAAATCAATGAAAACAATTATTCTTCAGTCATCTATTCTAAGTACCAAATCAAGATTGGAAGGTATGGTCTTGGCTTGTTGTTAGAGGTGAGGTGGAGACGTTGCAACTGATGATGTAATAGTATGCATAGGGAAGTACATGTATAATAAAGACCAGCGACAAAAGTGAGCGAATAAAATTGTAAAATTGAGTTTTGTGAGTTTCAGAATTGAAATTCTCGTGAAGAGAAAATGAAAAGTTTAATTAAGGGGTTTTTTCATATCAACAAATTGAAGTCTTAAATTTAGGCTTACACAATCGGTAATTGTAAAAAGCCTATAAAATAACATATTATTCTCACTTAAATGTGAATAAAAACATGGAGGTATATGCCAAAACATGAAAAGGGTATTGTAGAGAGTTAGGGGGTGTTTCTCAAAACTTCTACTTATTCAACTTATGTCTTATAAGTGACTTTTCTAAAAAGTAAGTCTGACTTACTTCTAACTTTTATCTTTTTTAAGTTAAAAAAAGTTATAAGAAACACTCCATTAAATGTCTTATAAGTTAAAATCTCCTTATAAAACTCGTTTAAGCTAAAAGTTGAAAAGAAAAAGTGTTGAGAAACACCCTCTTTCAAATTTAGTTAATACAAAATAGTTATTTTAAGATACTTTATTACCTATTATAAGCTCTGTGTGCTCAACATACAATTATAAAGGTTGAGCTAATACTATAACCAAATTTTAATTCGATTCAATTGAAGCTTGTAATCTTAGCTCCTCTCATCTTCTATTTCTCTTAATTATAGATGGTATCAAAACATTTCTAGGTCAAGATGGATCCATTTCTACCATGATTTTTGAGAGTTTTTGAGAGATTCGTAGAAATTTCCTTAGAATTCAAATTTTAGCTAAAGAATTAGGAATTGGAACAAGAAACTCCGATGGATGAATAAGAGAAAATGCATGCATTGTTTATGATTTCGATCCTCATCCTTGGAATCTATAGGGATTGGAATATCCAAGGGCTTGTTTGGTTAGCAATCCTCTCATAGCATTGAACTACAATGGTTGGAGCCGAGCAATAAAGATTTCACTAGAAACGAAGGAAAAGCTTGATTTCGCAATCGGAGCAAGCAATGAGCTAGCTGAAATAGATCTAATGTATAAAAAATGGAAACATTAGCCTGGACAATCAATTCCATGTCGAAAGAACTCCCACAATCTTTTCTTTATTTTATTGAAGCATGAGAAATTTGGCAAGAACTTGAATCCAGACTTAGAGAGAGTAATGGCCTACCACTCTGTACAATTAAGAATAAATAAGTACTCTCAAGCAAGGTAATATGTCCATTGTGTAATATTTCTTGAAACTGAAACAACTATGGGAAGATTTCACATATTTAAAGCATGTACCAAAATGTAATTGCGATTTAGTTGTTTAGATAATCTTAAATTTTGTAGAGGAAGGAAAAGTTTTACAGTTTCTAATTGGTTTAAATGAAGATTATGACACCTTAAGGAGCCGGATCTTGCTTCTTGAGCCTTTGCCAACAGTCAACAAAACTTATTCCATGGTGATTTTTTTTAAAAAGCAGAGAGAGTTACATGTTGTAGCTGACATTAAAATTTTTAATGTAGTAAAACAAGATAACCAATAAGGTTTAAAAAGTGCACGTTGCGGGAAAACTAAGCACATAATGTGAATAAAAATTGGAAACTTAATGGTTACCAGAATGGATAAAGCAAAAACTTTAGGGTAAAGCTAGAAAGGGAAAGAAGAAACATCAAGCTCATCTAATTAGGAAGCAGACTCCATTTGATGAATCAAATGGTGCAACTGATGATGAAGTAAACATGAAGCAACTTGTTAAGATTGAAGTGCAAAGGTGAATGAAAGGAAAGGGGAGTTATGAAGTAGGCTGCAATGTAGTTTATGCAGGCTTTGCAAGTAATATCTTTGATTCCACAAAAAGCAGTATTCATAACAATGATTATTAGATCATAGATTCAGGAGCAACCTCTCACAGTGCAAAGTTAATAAGTTTTATATAGTTTAATGCCAAAAAGATATCAAGAATTGTGGTTTTGCCTGATGAAAATGTACAATAAGTGAAGCATATAGGAATTGTATATTTTAATGATAATTTTAGTTTGTAAAATATTTTACATGTTCCTGATTTTAAATTCAATTTTCTCTCAACTGGTCAATTATTGAAAGAGTCTCAACTAGGGATACTGAATACTGGATCTTGTAGGACCAGAAGACTAAAGCCCCCATTGCAGTTGGTTTCTTAAAGAATGGATTGCACCAGTTGAATACAAAGTCATTTAATCGAGCAGTATTATGTAATTTTTCAAATAGAATTATGTATTTTTCTTTTATTTTTGTTATAGACAAATAAAATGAAAATATATTGTGGAATACCCATTTGGGACATGTATCTTGGACTAAAATGAAGCATGTACTTGGAATTGAGAATAATGAAATTTTGCAGCCATGTTAGTATTTTCCCCTTTCCAAATAACATAGACTAGCATATCATGATAGTGTAATTGAAAAAAAATTATAGGCTTAATGCACATGAATATTTGAGGCCCCTACCATAAAGGTTCCACTACATGTGCAAAATTCATACTTACAATAGTTGATAACTACACAAGAGCATTGTGGATAGTTTTGTTACAGAAAAGTCACAAGTTCGAGCAATCATAAAGCAAGGGATCAGGAAAATGGAAACACTATTTAACACTCTGGTGGAAAAGATAAGGATAGACAATGGATTGGATTTTACAAATAATGAATGTTAAAATTTTCTGGAAGAAAATGGTATCATACATCAAAAGAGATGTGCGTATACACCATGACAAAACAGTGTCATAGAAAGAAAACACAAACACTTGCTAGAAGTAGCTAGGTTATTATTGTATTAGTTAAGTGTTCTAAAGTATAACTGGGGTGAAGTAGTAACAACTGCAACACACATCATAAATCTGTTCCCTATTAAAAGTCTTAACTAGGACTTTCCAATGACTAAATAAAAGGGAATTGGATTATAGTCATCTAAAAACCTTTTGGTTGCAAGTGTATTTTCTGTTTACACAAATTTAAAGCCTCATAATGATTAGCTAGCAGAAAGAGCTATGGAGGGTATGTTCATTGGCTATCCAACTAGGCAAAATGGATACAGAATTCTTAATCCTACCTCAAGAAACATTATAACCAATAGGGAGGTAAAGTTTTATGAACTGACTTTTCCTTTCCTAAGTGAAGATTATGCAGTAAGACATAGATTCATTGATAGTGATCCAGTATTGCCTATTGTTAGCTATAATAATGAATCATACTATGAGCACGCGATTCTTGGTCCCTCTCTTGAAGTAATGATGATAAATATTTTCACTTGTCTCTCATGTTCCGGTGATCTGCTTTAAGGTTACAAGACATTCAGAGGAGATATTTGGGCCTTTTTGGAATCTAAAACTGTTCGAACCATCCCAAAATCGGATGAAAAACCATCGAAAATAAAAAATAAACAAAAAACCTCAAAAAGTAGCTAATTTTTACCTGTCCTAACTAAATCGGCCGGTAAGAAGATCGACACCGGTCTGGACCAAGTTTGTACCGGTTGGCCCTAGTGGACCGATCCCAATCTCGAGGTTTCCAAGTCGAATCGGTGCTAGCCTTGCCCATGTAGCAAGGTCGGTTCGCAACTCGATCGTTGTTTTTTTTCCCATTTTGTCCTTGACTTTTTTTACCCTTTCTCAAAAATACCCTTTAACGTACATTTATTTATGATTTTTACCTACTCTATAAAAGCCTAAAAATTAGGTTTTTTGGGGTTGGTGAATATTAGCCTTTCTTACATCTTTGGGAAATTTCTAGAGAGAAATTAGAAAGAAATTTTTTGGGCTTTTTAGAGAAAAACTAGGAAAAATCCCCACTTGCATTTTTTCGACATTTTTCTCTGAAAAATCCCACTTTCCTTTCAGGTTCTTCGAAGTTAGAAATTGAAAATCTAAATCTTGTGTTTCTTATTCCCTCAACAAATCAGCTTTTTGTCACCTTGTCTACAAAAAATAAAGCAAAAGACTTCAAATCTCTTTTTCGACTTTTCAGGCTCCAAAAGTCATGGATTCACGTCAAAAGGGTAAGATTCTAAGCTTTTGGAGACTTTTGGTATGTTTTTTGTGCTTTTTTACTACTTTTTTGGGCTTTCAGACCTTCCCCGAGGACAGACCAAAACCTATCCACTCAAACCGATATCGGCTTACCCTAGGGCAGTATCAACTTAGCAGGTCAGTACCAGCCCTATGGAGCAGGTCCTAGTCGGTCAAGTGGTGCCGATCCATAATTAATCGGCACCCCCTTGTTTCGCTTGTTTACCTTAGTTTCAGTATGTTTTTTAGTTAATTTTTGTTATTTTAGGCCCCACGTGATGGGAAATCCATTGTTTCGATAAACGAACACATTTATATCTTGTTTAATTCAAAAAAAAAATAAAATTTGGTAATATTTCGAGTCTAAAATCAGTTATTTTCAAATAAAAGTGCGTGAGGAACTCATATCCTCCAACTTTTAAAGCCATAAACACACTATTCACCCTAATCTAACTTATGCTACTAATTGCATCTTGTTTGGGTAGCCAACTATGCCATGATGTTGTGATATAACTCGTTCTAACCTTTGTGGATGCAAGTAGTTTTAGGTTAGATGTATGTTAAGGATTTATTTTTCTTTGGGTATCACAATTGTAAAGAAAATGTATTCGTAGATCATTTATATTTAGGATCATTTATATATTACCCCATGGTTTGTATTATTATTTACCCTATCCCCTTAAGTTAGAGCCCTTGTATTTATTTTATTCATCGCTTTCCATTATTTATTTATCGTTTTATTTATCATTTTCCACTTGTGTAGATGATTAAATGCCAACATAATAAAAAATAACTAGAAATAATTGAATTATCTTAAAGGTGGTGAGATGTATGTATTATTATATCAAATAACAACGAAGTAACAAATAAGGACCCAAAACTCTGTACTACGGTCCAGTTTAGGCTTAATGGATATATGTCGGATAGAATTTCCCGAAAGAACTGATCCAGGTGATGACTCTGTAATGTAGGTTTACACCTCGAGTTTTTCCAAAACTTTGTTCTATCCTTCTCATAAAACCCCCATGCCCCATGTCATGGGACCGGTTCCTCGCAACGACCGCGTGAGTAAAAACGTCATCCGCTCACACATACACTTATCCAAAGACAAATAACTCACCTATACATGAAACACAATAACTTATAAATAACCAAGAAATACAATTCATTCCACAACCTGAACTGATAACATAACTTGTTTTGAGAGGATGACACGGAGCGATGGGCTGAGAGAACGTGGATTCAAAGGCGCGGTCCACAGGGGTGTTTAAAAATGTACCAAGTCAAGGACCAAGAAAAGTTTGGTAGAGAAAGAGAAAATGTTTTTAGATCGGTCAAACTCGATTCCGCTATCTCTTAGTGTAGAGTCTCCACCTAGATTAGCTCTTTCCAGGAATTAGAGTCTTGTGAGGCTTAACGTCCGAGGGACACCCACTAAGACACAAAGATTCATGTTTGGGATAAGTTGCTTATTTCTTACTAGATCATATTATATTACATCTGTAGAAAACCGTATTTCTTAATTGTGCATATTCGCACTTATTTTCGAGTTATAGTGCATGATTTAACGTGCATATGGAAAGTAATAAAACCATACATAAAGTGATAAATAAATGCGGGAAGGTAAAGATTAGAGATTACATAATCTCAAGGGATGAAACCTCCCGCCTAATCTACTAATTACATTTTCGTAAAAATAATTAAAATGCGATACCCAAAGGAAAATAAAATCCTAGGCATACATCTAACCTGCATCCACAACGGTTAGCACAAGATATAGCACAATATTTGCACTTATGTTCGATTTAACTTTGAGAAGGCCCGTGTGGCCTAATTAAAATATCGACGATTTAAAGTTATTATTTAGAAATAAAATGATTCATTTTATTTACAAATATGTTGGTCGCTTTTTATTAGTGAAATTGACCACATGGTAAGGTGTGAGGCCTGTTATCCGGGAATAATTTTTATTCCCTTCGTGGGGGTACTCTAACATGTATTTTCATAAATAGAAAAAGTTAAAGATGAAGAAGAATTAAAATATTTACAATAAAAGAGAGTAAAAAGAAAATAATCCTAGGTCAACATGTAGAATAACATAGAAAGCATGAGATGAAGCAGCTCTAGGAACTCAGAGGCTTACCCTTTCGGCGTGAATCCACTTCGGCTAATCCGTATGAACCATGGGACTGTTCCTCGTTCGTTTTTCTTTTAGTTGTGATTTAGTGTGGGAAAAAAGTGTTTATTTATTCAAAAGATAATCAGAATCGTATTCTAAATTTGTTTTAGGCCAGAGAATATCTGAGGATTTTTAAAGAAAAGTATATGGAAGGAAATCGATTTGAAAATAATTAAAGATTCAGAAAGCAAATGTATTTTGGATCCAAATTATTCGAGAAAGTTTAAAAGAAAATATTTTTGTTGTTTTTCTCGTAGTTTTTCCTTTGAGAATCAGATTTTTCTCTAAAATTTCGAGCCCCCTTCAATCCAAAAAGTCCTAGATATATATAGGGCTCGGGTCGGGGCTAAACTGGGCTCACTAGAAATACCAGTGAGGGTGCTGGAAATTCCAGCCACTCTTTAGAATTTCCAACGCTCGCTGCTTCCTAACGAGCCCAGTTCGGTCTGATTATTTTTTTATTTTTATTTTTATTTTTTTATATTTGTGAATTTATTTATTAAATTTTACTAAAATCTTTATAAATTAAAGTCTTTAACATAAATCAACGACGAGGAACATTCCCATTCGGAGACTTACAGTTAATCGAAAATTGTGTGATTCGAGGATAAAATTCCTGAAAAGCCGTCATCATTGCTGGTACATATTCCCGTGCTCACAGCTACCCCTCGTGTGATAATTTCTGGTTGTATAACCAGTATAATCACACGAAATGGAGTGGAGGGATTGAGAATATACCTGACCGGTGTAGTTGGTGCCTTCTTTACCCTTAATTGATGATGACGTGGGCCTTCCTTTCTGGCGTCGTGTCCTCACGGGATTGTCCGTTTCTTTCTTAGAAATCCCTTAGTGCTTGATGCCCCTTGCGGGTGAGTCAACTGTTACTTGCTGTGACGTCCCTGTTATAGTCAGTAGTCGTTTCCTTCTTTGGCCGCGATTATCGTGTACCCCTTGAAGCTAGGGGCCTCAATCTGTTTCAAAGGCGACCTTGAATTTCCTTAGAAGGATGTTTGACTTGTTCCCTGTGACAAATCAGAGGAAAGTATAATGTTAATACATTTATGATGAATGTTTTAATTATTTATTGAGTTTATGCGAAGCAAAAATTTTTGCCCATTTAGTCAAAAATTAAAACATGAAGAATAAATGAGTTTAATGAAAATTCGGGGATGTCGAAGATCGCTCTATTGTTTTAGGAGGCTTTTGTGATGCAATGTTGACTTTAGACTTGAGTGGGCCATCGTCTTTCTTGGTGTTTGCAAATTCCCCAAGTGGAGGTGGAGTTTCTCGCTTACTGGGAAGGAGTTGCCCTAGTTTAGCATCGTCTTTACCTGTAGATGACATGATGCGTATGTAATGTATGCATGATTTTATGCATGAATAATATTTATCATATGATGTTCATTTGTTGTAGGTGTTGTGGGCTTCATTCATTAAAGAGTCTTTTCTGGTGCATGGTTGCCCTGGGATTTATCTTTTTAGGGATTCCATGGGCGATGACCATGGGTTTGTTAAATCAGATTTGAGTTCAGAGCTTGGATCTAGTCTGAGGATGAGTCATTGACCATGCATTATGGTGGTGATGATCGCTTGGAAGCAATTTGCCTGAAGTGTTAGAGGTATGTAATGCCACATACCATTCCGAGGAGGAGATGATGAATTTGATATTTCTTTGGTTCTAATTTCTGCATAGATTTCCCTTGTGGGTTTTCAATCTATAGAACCTTGTCTTAATATTTACCTGAACTGCCCTTTTAGGTTTTCAATCCATCAGACTTTTTTTTCTTTATTTTACTTTTCATTTTTTGGATGTTTTACTTGCGATATTCTACCATTGGCTTGAAAGCAATCAAGATAAGCATATGCATACAGCTTCAGCAAAAATAACAATTCATTGATGAACTTAACAGGGCTATAAATGTTTTAAATGATTTGACTCTTGCCATTGATTAGCCCTCTTAGGTTTTCTAACCAATGTGGTTCTCTCGATGTCCTAAGTTTTGCCTAAGTCACCCTTTTCGGGTTTTCAACTCAGCGGACTATTCTTTTTGTGTTTTGAAAAGAGACCTTAATTTATGCTCAACTAACCAAGTGTTAATTGACAGGCTAATTTATTTTTAATTGGTACTGCTTTTTATCGATTTATTTCTTTCACCTATGCGTGATAGCAATTGTGTAAGACATGGTTGATTTGGTAGATAGATCGATTGCCATCCATGTCCATGACTTCAATTGTTGTCTTGTTCAACATTTCTGATCGATTGGTTGGTGCTCTTGCTGCTTTGCAAGCTTGAGGTATATGTGATGATGAGTCTTGATCATTAGCATTTCCTTTTGATTTCAATTATTCAATGGTGTAATGATTTCCCCACAAATGGTAGCGAGCCATGTGAAGGATTTGTTGACATGTTCAACGATCTAACTCCTTTTAGTATCGTTCTGGTTGTTTGACCCTTTAGGGGAGCTTCAATTTGCTTTGGTCATTTTGACTTTTTCTTTATTTCCCCACGAATGGTGGTGATCCATGTGATTGAGTTGTTGACATGTTCAACGATGTGACTCCTTCTTTGTGACATTGCGCTGGTTGTTTGGTCTCAACTTGCTTTGTTGACATTTTGGCCTTATTCTAGCTTCGATCATTTGATCTCTACGTACTTCATTCCTTTGATTGACTGATTTGATAGTTAATGGACGTTTCATGTCTGGAGATCTTTCTGTTGATCTTTCGTCATTGGAGAGACAAATGCTATCATGCGTTGTCTAAGTACATTAGTCTGTCTCTCACTTTCTCACAAGAGTCAAATCATTTGAAATCACAGTACCTTTGGGGAATCCATTTATACCAAAATTAATTTCATGACATGATGTGTCACATGTGCTAAAAACATTATGTATATGCTTATGAGAATGTGTGATGTCATCAATAGAAGATCAAGCAAATAAACAAAGTTTGATTTATTCGAAAATTCAAAAGCCATGTGGGCAAAGTAGCTAAATGCTAATTCATTACATCATCAATCATGGGTTAGTCTAGCGCCCCTCAAATGTGTCCATGGATTCAAAGTGCTCCATCCTGTTTACCTTCTCAAACACTTATTGATAGCTCAAGAAGATGTCCGACCCAAACTTGTTCCTGTATGATGGCAGTGCACCATCCAGAAGCTTGGTTATCATCTCCGGTAGACTTAAGCGAGCCCAAAGCATGACCTGTGTGGCCATCCAATATGCATAGTAAGATTTGAAGCTCTCACCCTGCTATTGCCTTATAGCCTCCAGATGCTACTTCGTGATTTTCATCTGAGTGTTGAAACCGTAATGCCCATTATAGCCTGAGGAAGGCTATTCCAATCAATAACTATGTCCAACGGAAGGTGGTTGTACCATTCATTGACTGGGTGGCCCAAGGTGATGACAAAGAGCTTAGCCATTATCAGTTCGCTAACCCTTAATGCTCTCACCACCATTTGATAATGTGTTAAGTGAGCGCGCGGGTCTCTGGATCCCACATATTTTTCAAACTGCGGCATTACGAAGTTTGGGGGCAAGCTATCTTCATCCTCGCGTTGTGCCGAGTATGGATTCATGAGATGGCTACCGTGAGTGGCCAAGAATCGTTGTCATAACTCTACAAATCTTCGTTGTTGGAGGATGGCGTTCCCTGCTCTTGGATAAGAGCTATATTGCCCTTGAGGAAAGGTCACAAAATTAGGCAACTACGAGGTAGCTTGGAATTGTGAGGCAACTGACGTACTCCAACCAGGAATAGGTTGTTGGGTCATTCCTTGGTAGAAAAGCCCTAATGCGAATGTCGGCTGCCCAACTTGTCCTAGGTAGGATTGATTCTGGGAAAGGTTGACAAAGTTATATCCTGGATGCCCAATCTTATCCTGGTTCAATTAACTTTGTCCTACCCCGAATCGATAAAAGGTGGTAGGATTTAGGTGCACCGAATGCGAGGTAAGAGGTCCCCCTGTTTCAAGCTGGCTAGTTAGATTGCCATTATTAAGGGTGACCTCTGAGGTGGACACCACATTCTGAGTTCTCACGGCATGTTGGTTAATGAGCGATGCTAGTTGTTCGCTGTTGGCAAAGGCATTCAAGGCAGCTGCAATCTCGGCGTTCACCGACGACTGATATGTCTACTGAGAATTTTATCCCGTAAGGATAGGGTGATCTTCCCTTGCACCTTCTTCTTATGGATTGGCTATGAAAGATGCACATTGAACTGAATCTGAATCGAAACCCGAGTCCTCACTTGAGTCAGTGTATGGAACCCTCTCTAGATTAGCCATGATCGGAGAGATGTGGAACAAGCGGTGAGTAAGCCTTTTCCACGCTAAGATACATAAGCAAAAGATCAAACCATGACATGATTCGTGATGCGAAGAATGCGTGAGTTGTTTAATGTTATGGCTGCATTCACAAAGGGGTTAGCATGCCATGATATGAGACGAATAATATGTTTATCAATCCATTTAAAACAAACTGATTAGTCGTTAGGTAAAGATGAAAACATGTGGAAATGAAAATCCAACCCCGGGGGTTGGATTTGAGATCTGTACGATGTCTGTGTGACATCGTAATATGAGTGGTTTAAGTGAGGTGACCAAGTTACCCGTGTGGTAATAGGTCAACAGTTTGAGGTTTCGTACTATGACTAGGTCTCATGGAATGAGGAGGTCAAATTGATTTCGGGTAAACAACATGACATACCCTAGTGAAACGAAAGCAACTACAGTATGTAGCTATCTAATGAATGATTTAGTTATTTTTACCCAATTAGGGTGAATTTTTGGATGCCTGTGTGGCCATCGCTATTTGAGGGTATGTGGTGATACATGAATCTTTCCCCCGTGTGGGCGGATGGTTTGCGTATTAAGCATATACCCGTTAGGATTGGTAAGTTTTTTAAAATAAGTTCATCCCGTGCGGGCTTAGGTTCGGATGTGAGTAGGGACATCACGTGATGTGGGAAAAATGTGATTTGGATAGGTATTTGCTTTGTTTGGGCCATGTGGTATATGTGATTGCCCTGTGTGGGCTATGAGTTAGACGTCGAGTAGACATCTCAAAGATAATTTGTGCGATATATCATTGGCCCTTGTGGGCTAAGTGTCGGATGTCAAGTGGACATCACGTAGTAAAGGAAAGGTATGTTCGCCTTATACGGGCTAATAGCTGGATGTCAAGTGGACATCTCTCTAAAAAGGGGTAAGTGATATTTCATGATTCTAATTAGCTCATGTTGTCCTAGGGTAACATAATCTCGAGTGTCATCTAATCCTAAGTGTATGTGACAATGTTTTAGTATCATGATGATGAGAAAATGCTATGTTACATTGTTTTAATCATTATACGTGTACATTCAAGTGTCTACACTAAGATTCATGGTTAGCATGACACTTGTACAATAATAAGTACGTGTCACATAGCGTGCAACGTCCAAATTTCCAACCATGCAACTCCTGCGCGTAGGGCTTTTGGCTAGTCTCTATCCTATGTTTGATTCATCTTAGGACAACAAGGGTACTAAGGAGAGCAACTACAAGAAAATATAATGCATGGCCGCTCACTGGGTAATAGCCTAGGGGAAATGCCTACGGCTTATTTATATGAGGTTTATAAATGGGTTACTGATGTAGAAGGTTCTTGTTGCACTAAAATACACTCCAAGCCTCTCCCCATATGGGTTCCAACGAGGGAGGTACATGCGATATGGCAACAAGTGCTCCACCCACTCAAGTATTATCTTTTCTCAGGGAGGTAGATTAGTACATGAGAAACTTTACGGTAATAGGGTACCTTAAAATTATGGGCTAATCCCTTCTATTGCAATGCGAAATTTATGAATATGTCATAATTAAGAGAAAATGGAATAATATGATCAATAATTTTCGGCACTTATCCAAAGTCTAAAACCTTTAGAAAAGTTTAAGAAAAATCCCCAGCGGAGTCGTAACTGTGAGCGGATAACACGAAGCAATGCCAAGAACGCGCGAATTCAAAGGCGCGGTCCACAAGGGTGTTTAAAAATGTACTAGGTCGAGGACCCGGAAAAGTTTGGTAGAGAAAGAAAAAATGTTTTTAGATCAATCAAACCCGATTCCGCCATCTCTTAATGTAGAGTCTCCACCTGGATTAGCTCTTTCCAGGAATTAGAGTCTTGTGAGGCTTAACGTCCGAGGGACAGTCCACTAAGACACAGAGATTCATGTTCGGGATAAGTTGCTTATTTCTTACTGGATCATATTATATTACATCTGTAGAAAATCGTATTTCTTAATTGTGCATATTCACACTTATTTTCGAGTTATAATGCATGATTTAAGGCGCATATGGAAAGTATTAAAACCATACATAAAGCGATAAATAAATGCGGGAAAGTAAAGATTGGAGATTACATAATCTCGGGGGATGAAACCGCCCGCCTAATCTATTAATTACATTTCCTTAAAAATAATTAAAATCCGATACCTGAAGGAAAAAAAATCCTAGGCATACATCTAACCTGCATCCACAACGGTTAACACAAGATATAGCACAATATTTGCACGTATGTTCGATTTAACTTTGAAAAGGCCAGTGTGGCCTAATTAAAATATCGATGGTTTAAAGTTATTGTTTATAAATAAAATGATTCATTTTATTTACAAATATGTTGGTCACTTTTTATTAGTGAAAATGACCGCATTGCAAGGTGTGAGGCCTGTTATCCGGGAATAATTTTTATTCCCTTCGTGGGGGTACTCTAACTTGTATTTTCATAAATAGACAAAGTTAAAGATGAAGAAGAATTACAATATTTACAATACACGAGAGTAAAAAGAAAATAATCCTAGGTCGACATGTAGAATAACATAGAAAGCACGAGATGAAGCAGCTTTAGGAACTCAGAGGCTTACCTTTTTGGCGTGAATCTACTTCGGCGTATGATCCCCGGGAGCGGTTCTCATTCATTTTTCTTTTAGTTGTGATTTAGTGTGGAAAAAAAGTATTTATTTATCCAAAAGATAATCAGACTCGGATTCTAAATTTGTTATCTGAGGATTTTTAAAGAAAAGTAGATGGAAGGAAATCGATTTGAAAATAATTAAAGATTCGGAATCCAAATGTATTTTGGATCCAAATTATTCAAGAAAATGCGAAAGAAAATATTTTTATTGTTTTTCTCGTAGTTTTTCCTCTGAAAATCAGATTTTTCACTAAAATTTAAAGCCCCCTTAATCTAAAAAGTCTAGGATATTCATAGGGCCTGGGCCGGGGCTAAAGCAGGCTAGCTGGAAATTCCAGCGAGCCTCGCTAGAAATTCCAACAAGGTGCTAGAAATTCCAGAACCTCGCAGGTTGCTGGAAATTCTGGCTCCTCGCTGGAATATCCAACACTTGCTAGTTCCTAGCGAGCCATGGGCCAGCCCAATTCGGTCCGATTATTTTTTTTATATTTTTGAATTTATTTATTTAAAAAATTTTATTAAAATCTTTATAAATTAAAGTCTTTAACACAAATCGGTGACAAGGAACATTCCCATTTTAAGATCTTCAAATAATCGAAAATTGTGTGATTCGAGGATAAAAATCCCGAAAAGTCGTCATAATTGAACGCGTGAGCTGGTACAAAATCTCGTGCTCACACCCGTGTCAGATATACCCACATCATTACCAAATCGGGATATAGTTCCTCAAAATTCCAAAAAAACCAGAAAAACCACAAGAAAACCAAAAACACCACATTGGATGACTGTTTCTATCTCTAATATAATACAAATCAAGACAAACACAATTATCCTTGAAATGCTACTTTTTACAGAATAACACAAATCTTTTCTAGCAAACATTAATGCAGAAAAGGAACCTAAATCATATCAAGAAGCCAGCTTGAACCCAAAATGTATAATTTCCATGAAATTAGAACTTGCAGCACTAAAAACCAACAACACCTAGAAACTAGACACACTTCCAAAGGGGAAGAAAGAAATTTATTCAAAAGGGGTTTTGCGGATTAAATATAAGCTAAATGGAGAAGTTGATATATGTAAGGCTATATTATTAGTTAAAGGATATAACCAATTATATGGTATAGATTACACTAAATCTTTTTCTCCAATAGCAAAAGTAGTTACAATTAAGCTATTTTTAGCATAGCAACAACTAAACAATGGATAATGCATCATATAGATATAAACAATGCATACCTCCATGGCTACATTGAAGAAGATTTATACATGAAGGTACCTCAAGGTTACAAAAAGGCTTCAAAAGACCAATTTTGTAAATTAATAAAGTCATTATATGGCTTGAAACAGCCAAAAAGACAGTGGACTAAAAAGTTGGCAAAGAAACTACTTCAATTTGGTTTTAAGGAACCATCCTATGCTCATTGTCTTTAAAAGGATCAGTAAAGGGTAATTTCCTAGAAATAGTTCTCTATGTTGATGAACTTTTAATAATGGGAACAAATGAAGAAGAGATCATATAGTTGAAGAATTTCCTACATGAAGCATTCACTATTAAAGATATGGGATATGCAAAGTGTTAGACATGATGTGCGCCCTAGAGGTAATTAAGGTGATATACCTTTATTAATATATAATGTACAAACATTTTCAGATTATTGTTATCAATAATAAGGCATCTTTGTTATACACCAATGATTATTTCTAAATTGTGTATCTTGCTAGTATTATATATATACTATTACGTATATGTATATGCATATTTATATGTTTATGTATATGTATATGTTCATTGACAAGACAAAATCCATGACTATTTAATAGCGTGAAAGTGTGAGGATATAGTATGAGCTATGTGGCGTGAGAACTGCACACACGTGTTACTATGAATGGTCTAAATATCCATAACCATAGTTTCATTGAGACTAGACATAAATGAAGCGGACAGACTAGCATTAGTAGGCTTACTCCTTGGATTTGATCCAGGCATCCGATCTCACGAGCTGAAGGTGGTACTTTCAGGTTAACACATAAATGTATTCGAGTAATACATTGGAGACCGATATAAGACAAACACTCAAAAATAACCATATCTATGTGTTGGTGTCATGTGTTATTACAGTAGCGGTACAAGTATCCTCAAACCTGAGATACCGGTTACCTTGTGTAGGAGTTTATATACTTTGGGTCATACTTATTCATACCCCTAGTGATCAGGATAATATGGGTGATTATAGGTTTAGTGATGATCACTCATTGGTATGCCGATTAAAGATGGGATCCATTGCTCCTGATATAGTGATATAATGGGAGTTGTACCTTAAAGCCTCTTAATGAAGTGATACACTCATAAACCTCTGATTAGAGTATAAGATTGATTGAAAGGGTTTCTAGTCAATCTTGATACATTATGGCAAGTGATGTTCATAATGAAAAAGTTTAATTCCAAGATAGCAAAACTGGATCAAGTCACAGGCACGTGACGTTCCGAGTATAGGGGGATTATACACCTTTGCTAGCCCATTTAATCGTCTAGAATTATCAAGTTCCACATCGGTCTGGAACACTGAGCCTAAAGGTTCTCGAAATGGAGGCCAAGTTTAGGTTAACCTCTAACGGCTCTATACTTCGGGATCTTATGAGGTCACACACTTTGGGTCTTTACCAGACTAAGTAAAGAACTTATAGACGGTGTCTATGGTAAGAAGGAAAGTCAAATTCATTGGATGAATTATTAATTGGTTGGACCAAATAATAATTAAAGGAATTTTAAAGAGGGTTTTGGAAAAATTGCATGGGGTAGAGCAAGGGACATTTTTCCCATTGCAAGTGGGTCCTGCGAATACGCAATGTTCGTGGGTTGGGTCTGTGCGGTAGCATCGGGAGCATAAAATGCTCGTGGGCCGCTAGCATGCGTTGGCACAAGGCCAACGCATGCTAGTGGGTTGCAAGCCAGCAAGAGCTGCGGGGCAACGCTTGTGTGGGCCTGTAGAGGAAGCCCACCAGTAGCCACAAGGAAGGCTTGCAGAGGATCAGAAAAACTTGCTTACAAGGCAAAGGAAGCCCGCTTGGGCTTCCCTTGAGGGCTTCGCACAGCCCGCCCATAGGGATGTGCACGCGGGTCAACCTACGGAGCTCGTGGCTCCACGCGGATGACCCGTGTGTGGGATGGGGAAATCCCCCATCCTAAATTACTAAAAGGGGAGCAACGTGCTCCCCTTCACCCTATATAAGGAGCCCTCCTCCTCCTCCTTTAGTTACTTCAGTTCAGCCTTTCCTTTTAAGTTCTGACTTCTTTTCTTCTTGAGTTTTTGCGAGATCATCCATGAGTTTCTCTGGTTTCTCAAGAATTATTTTGACGGTTTATTCCCATTTTGGAAAGAGCCTTCTCGGTTATATTTTCGGGTTGATCTACGAGCGGTCTAGCAGCTGCTTGTTAACTAACGAGTTCTTCCTCTACGTAAGGTTTTGGTCGGTTAGGGGTCGTGTGGACTAATTATAGAGGCCTTCTTGGTTTGGAGGCTCGTGCTAACGAAATGTTGTCCGATTATTCTAAGGGAGCGCTGCACCAAAGGAAAGGCACGCATCAATTGGTAATGCTCTAATCTTATATGTTAGGTTTCTTTTATTAAGCTTTATAAACCTATAAGCATTTATGGAACATTTCAACTTAGATTTTATCAATTATATCATGCTTAAAAGATCTTTTAAGGTTAATTTTAAATTTTGAAATCCGGCCGTGCAAGTTCGCATGTTTAATTACTACCTTAATTAATCAGCATAGAGTACTTCTTGAGAATAGAAATAGCAAGATCAGGGGAAGGTATGATGATTACTCTAACAAAGAGTAACGACCACTCTATAATTTAAACATGTTTCTAGAAAGGAGATGAATTAGTATCTTTAATCGAAAAAATCTGCAATGCATGGAGGAGAAGTATCTATCGACACTGCTTGTACCAAGCAAAGCTACGAGCAACCACAATTCAACATATAGTTGAGAAAACTTATTTCGAACTTGTGGTTATACTTGATTGACTTAAATAAATAAATAAATAAAGTCTCTAAAGTATAATAATTTAAGTTTCTAAAGTAAATTCTCTAATGTTTTCTTTACACGGGCATGAGTAAAAAACTCAATTCTTTCCATTAGCTTGGAAACTATCTCAGTAGTATTTATGGATAAACTATATCAAAACTTGTCTTATGGAAATAAATTCTTTTAATCATGCCCGATGAATAAATATTTTGGGAATAAATTGTAAATTATTATGTTTGGTCCTTCTGGAAATAAGTCCAGTCAATTATGTTATAATCTAATTCTGTTAAGTTCTTTAGTTTAATTAATTTTTAATAAAATACAATTTACTAACTGAATCGGATCATTTAACTCAATCGGACCCAAAAATGAACAAACTATTTATTCCCAATATCAATTATGAGAAATATTTTGTTTATTTGTACATAACATTTCTTATTTTTATGGTATACTATTTACTCTTTTATATGATGACTTATGTTTTAAAAATTATGCAATTGTACTTATATTAATATAAATAAAATTTTCATCTCACTCTATATGTGATTCAAACATGAAATCCCTAAAATTCTATATAATATTAATCACTAAACTAAAATATTTAACACATATTATCACCTATATATGTAAAAATAATAATTTTCATTAAAATTAAAGAATATAAAGTAAATAATATCTTAGAGCATAAATACTTTTGTGATCGCAAATATGCATGCATGTATATAAGAGTGACAACCTTAAATGAAGGAAATTGAAAAGTTTGGAACTATTCACTGACATTTGAGACAAGTGTTACGTTAGATATATGTTATTGTTGTCTTACATAATTTCATAGTAATACTAACGAGTAAAAAAAATGAAGTTTTCAAGTTGAGATGCCACATACATATATATTAAGCACCATACAAAAAATACTCATGTTTGTTTATTCTCTCCTTGGCCGACCATTGCATGCAAGAATATTCTTTTTTATATATTTGCCTAATGTTGTTTCTCAATACCAACGAACGACAATCAATGAATCTTTTCCTAATGTTATATTATATTAACACTCCTCGATGTTATTGGTCTTGAAGTTCATGCAATACATATTTACTTTATCATGTATTAAAATTAAGCGGTGCTTTTGATCTCTGTCACTATTGAATGATATACCTATAGGAAAACTATTAAATTTGAACAACCAATAAAGCTATTAAGAATATTGACATCCCAGATTCAAATAATACTGAAATTTAATTATAGATTTCTTAGAGTTGGATATTGAATCTACTAGCTTCCATTTCACCTCAATAGTTAGTTGATTGTTATAGTTTTGTTTTTACTATTATTTATATTATCTTGCTTTATTGTCAAGTTTTATTAATCTCTCTATATGGTAAGAATTATTTTGTAATCATTGTACAAAATTTTATTTGATTTGTCTGATCTCTATTACATATGTGTTAATTAATATGTACTTCAAATTTCAATATCAACTATTTTCTTATTTTTTTTTAAAAAAAAATATTTACACAAATTATGGATTAAGTTAATCCGAGTTAAATCAAGTGGAAAATCAAAACTATCAAAATTTAGCTCAGATAGTAATTCAATAGTGATTTCATTAATATTTAAAATTTCAAAATCTGATTATGTTTCCATGTGCTTCTCTCATGGACATTCAGTATGTTCTCAATTGTATTTAATTTTAGGCTCAATGCATCTATACCCCATGAACTTGTTCAGAAAGGGTTGATGTCACCCTAAACTTTGAAATATAACAGATAACCCCCTGTACTTGTCTAAACGCGTCACTTTACCCCATGTACTTGTCTCAAACGCTTCACTTTACCCCTCGCGTTGACCTAACCAATTATATAATTTGAACTCCAAACTCAACCTCTACCCCCATACATCCAAATCCACGCCCGTGGAGTTCAAATTAGGAACCATAATTGGTTAGGTCAAAGCGAGGGGTAAAGTGACATGTTTGAGATAAGTACAGGGGGTAAAGTGACGCGTTTAGATAAGTACAGGGGGTTATCTGTTACATTTCAAAATTCAGGGTGGTAACAGCCCTTTTTAAACAAGTTCAGGGGTATAGATGTATTAAACCTTAATTTTACCATGCACTACAAAGATACCTAATAACAAAGATACCTAATAAAGAGTTGGACTGTGAACACTGAACATTACACAATTTAATATTTTCAATAAATAATTAATTAATTTTGAAATATATTTTTGTAAAAAAAAAAAAAGTAAATGCGGTCAACCATATGCGAAGATTTAGGCGAATAACACGGAATCACTTTTTAATTAAGAAAAATGTCTCTTTTTTCACTTTTCAGTTCACTGGTTCCAAACTGAATCATAAAACAAATAATATTATTGATTGATTAACTAAATAATTAATTTAAGTAAAACTTCAAAAATCGGTAGTTTATTAAGCATTTCGAATAAGATTTAAAAGCCACTTGTTTTGACTAATAAACTAAAATAACAACCCAGATTTTCCTTCTCCTCATATAATTTAGATAGTCTGAACTTACAATTATTTTTCTAATTTAAAATTAAAGAACATTATAGATACCACCAAAAAATAATTGGTGTTAATTTAAACAAATATTTTACCAACCCATGTGAGAAATTCTGAACTTGAAACTTGAAAGTCATATCATATCAGAGAATCACTTGCTTTCCTTGTTTAAATTTATTTAACCAACAATAAACAAATATATATTTTATTTATATAACTATAACATTCAAATCTTTGATTTCTTTAGTCAAAATAGAATTTTTTTTTTATATTCTTATTCTTGACATGCAAGTCATACAGGTGAAGCACGGTTGGCAATATCGGTTGAGTAAGTGGAAGGATATTTAGATTTTGTTATTCCTTATATATATATATATATATATATATATATATATATATATATATGTGTGTGTGTGTGTGTGTGTGTGCGGGGCAACTCTCGTCTTTTGAAATATCTTTTAAGATAAGTTAACTGGTTCACAGATTAAACTCTCACTAAAAACATTTACAGGAAGACATAGAAGCCTTAACTATGACAACTAATCTTCAAACTATATAATTTCAATGAAAATACATGTCATTTATACTAGACATAACTCATTATAAATAATAATAATAATAATAATAATAATAATAATAATAATAATAATAATAATGACGACGATGATGACAACAACAACAATAATAATAATAATAATAATAATAATAATAATAATAATAAAGTAGTGTTACTATCCTTATTCCTTTTCTCTTCCTCTTGAATTGAGACAATAATAGAGATGTGTAAAGTGAGCATAATATAAATAAACTATTCCATATCCAATGACTAGTGAGTGAATATTTCTCTTTCTTATATGTTCAAGAATTAAGACTGGATGCATAGAAAAGAATCAAGGTCAAGCATGAAATAGTTTACGTTTTATTTACGTTTCACACTCCTAGTGTAACCTTTACCTCCTATTTAATATTTATGTCCTTATATAATTTAGAGGTTTGACCGGGTCACCGAAGAAACCTCTCAGATGTTAAGTTAATTACCAGCAATATGACTAAAATGTAAAAATAATATAACAAGAGTAATAATAAACCTTAAGATTGATTTGAGTATGTATTTATGGGGTCGTAGTATGATGAGAGACCGAATTCACACAGGACATTGCATAATCACTTTCTTCACATGTATGCCATTTTGTTCTTTGTTAAAATTAGAGAGGTGGTTATCTTAGCGTGTAACATAATCTAGGGGTCTAACAATTAGTGTAGTGCTCTCACACAATGCCATATGTTCCTGGATTGAGCCCGTTGGACCTCTTAGATCTTACGCTATACTTATTATCTTATATTATTTAATATTTATAGTTCCAATTTATGAATATTTAAAACATTACAAAGACGTTTTAATAGATCCTACTTAATCTGTTAACCGAGAATTAAATAATTTGACAATATGTAGTAGCTTCAATGTTATGAAAGAAAATTATTTGTTTTTATTTTTGTTTATTTATTACTTTAATCCCCAGATTTATACAAGTGTCCATGTATTTTAAAAAAGGACCACAATTAGGGGAGAGAACATAACAGGTGAAGTGAATTCTTGGAGTTCCCCTGTTCTAATATAATACTCCTGATTAATTAATGTAGAATTTAGGATTTGGAAAATAATTAATTCGAAGATTGAGATAAAAAATAACAAAAGTTAAAGTAATTAGTAGTAATAACACTCCCTCCGTCTACTAAATATTATCGTTTTAACTAATTCATAGTTTTTAAGATAACAACTAACCGAATGAGATGATTTACTAATTTACCTTTTCATAAATGTTATATTCAATTTTTAAGACTTTATTAATATGTTCAATAAAAACTATTTGATCTATAATCTTCTCTTGTTATTGGAGATTGGAATATAATTATCTTGAAAGTTGAACAAATTAATAGGGGTAGAAATAAAAAATTTAGAAAAAAAAAACATCTTGAAAATATAAAATGACAATAAAAAAGAAACAATGAAATCCCTCTAAAACAACAATATTTAATAGACGGAGGAAATACTAATTAGCAATGAAGTGAAACAAGTCACTTTCTTTTTCATTCTCCTACCTAGAGATTGAGTCTAGCATTCTTTTGTATGATAAATTTGTAATTATTTGGTGGGGTGCATTGTAGATAAGTGAAAGTATCAACATAGTTAGGATGTTTATACTGAATTTGCACTCAACCATTTTTCTATTAAAAATATAAGTCTAAATGCATCTTTTACCCCCTAAATTTAGCACTAAAATTCTATTACCCTCCTGAACTTTTAAAAATTTCTCTCAACTCCCTGAATTTAGCAAAAGTGCATCGATTTACTCTTAAACTTGGTAAAAATGTATCATTTTACCCATTGAATACCATTTAACAGCTCTTGATTAGGTAAAAAAAAAAGATATATTTGAAATGTCAAACCAAACAGAATCACGTGACATTCAAGATGTAAACTGATACACTTTTACAAAGTTTAGAAGATAAATTGATACACTTCTTCTAAGTTCAAGGAGTCGAGAGAAACTTATGAAAATTTAGAAGTAATAAATTGTTTATATCAAGTTTAGGATGTAAAAATGTATTGGGCAAAAAATAATAATGAAGTGAAAGAATAGAGTAAAATGGGTAAGTAGTAGGCCAGATGGCAGGCGGAGAGACGCAGTCAATAATATGTATAAAGGCTGGACAGCAAAGACAGGGTCTGTACAGTAGACACGTGTTACAGTTGTTCTTCTTTGTTTTTACTTCCAATAATTTGACCAACTTTAAATACCTACAAATTATAATTCCAAACCACGGTTTATGGTTGTTGATTGGGGGAACAACAACAGATTCTTCTTTAATTCTTACGACTATTTTTTTTTTAAATGCATTATAGTATTAATAATGAGAGGTCTACAACCCACGTAAAAACCATTTTCTCAGGTAAAATTTATCAATCACTTTTTAAATTTGTTCCAAAATGTTATTTGTTATTTTGAACTTTTAAAAATTTTATATTTCCATGAATTTGAAAAAATGTATTAATTTCTCTTTCAATATCATGTATCAACTTCTAATTAGAAATAAGGAAATAGTATTTAAAAAATTAAAATCAACTAAAAATTGATATGTGATCATGAATGAGCAAATTTATGCATTTTAAATAAATTTAGAGGATATCTAACACATTTAAAAATTTAGAATAACAAGTAAATATTGTGACCAAGTTCATGTATGTCCAAATTTTTTTTGTATATCATATATATATATATATATATATATATATATATATATATATATATATATATATAGAAAAGTTTTGGTTTCAAATTTGAATTTTACAAAAAAGGGTTTAACAATTTTATGATAGATATTAATTTTGACCATACAAAATAAATAAAGTAGTTGTAATTTATTTTATACAAATTGTAACAATTATTTAGTACTATTTCGAACTTCCAAAAACAAAAAAACATGACTTGTAAACATTAAGAAAAACTACCAGCAAACGTGATAGTTGTATCAGGCCAAGAAGGGCAAAGGGGGCCAGCAAAGGATCTATGGTTGGAAGTGAAGAAGAAGTGGGGCCCCACAAAGTGTAGTTGAAGAGAAGAAAGGGCATTGACTCACCCCAATTATCAAATCTCAACTATATAAATGGCCCCCTGCCCCTTCCCTTTCTCATCCCCTCACTCATTCCCTCCCACTCCCATTCCCATTCCCATTCCCATTCCCATCCCCTCTCTTCAATAACAGAATTACTCTGTTCCTTTCTCTTTTTTAGTCTGCCCTGTTTTTGCTTGAAAATGACAAAGATGACTAACCAAAATGTAGCAGTAGTGGCAGATGCTAAATCTGCCATTAACTTGGCCTTGACACTCCCGGTTTTCCCAACTTCCGCACAAAAACCCCCTCCCCCTCCTTACTCTAACCTCTACCTTTCCACCAAAAAATCGCTTCTCAATCTCGATTTTAACTGGGTCGACTCAATGCGAGCCTCGTCCCCTACTCATCCCAAATCCACTTCTCTCCCCCAAGACCAACAACCCACTTGGATTGTAAGTATTATTCTATCTATTCCCCCCTTTTCAACTTATTTACCGGCTGATTCAGTGTATATATGTATCGCATATCATTAAATTTACTTTGAAATAAATTATATTTCAGTTCGGTCGGTGCGGTTTGGTTTCACTAATGGCATTTATTATGTTGGACTTGTATTGCAGCTTCACCATCCGTCTGCTCTTGACATGTTCGGTCAAATCATCGAATCCTCCAAAGGGAAGCAGATTGTCATGTTTTTAGACTACGACGGCACCCTTTCTCCTATAGTCAATGACCCAGATCGAGCTTTCATGTCCAACAAGGTACAACCCAAACCCCGCTGTTTCGTCATTCCCTTGCCATTTCCGTTGCTAAAAACACATGTATTTGTTGTTGATAGATGAGAGCAACTGTTAGAAGGCTGGCAAGGTGTTTCCCCACAGCAATAGTGAGTGGAAGATGCAGAGACAAGGTACATTAATGTCAAAGATTTGTACTTTTTTTTTTGCTGGGTTTGTCTTTGTTTTTATTAATGTTGTTTGTTTTGTTGTTCTTTTAGGTGTATGACTTTGTAAGGTTGGCCGAGCTGTACTACGCAGGCAGCCATGGTATGGACATTAAGGGTCCATCAAAAGGCTCCAAATACAACAAAGTAATTAAGTCTGCCTTTTATTTAACCACTATTTAATAAATACTTACAACTTTCATTTTCCTAATTTGGGAAATTTTTTCACTTTTTTTAGGATAATCAACCTCTCATTTTTCAACCTGCCACTGAATTTCTACCTATGATAAATGAGGTTTGTTTGTCTCCTCATTCCAATAGTTATTTTATAAATGTCAAATTAAAGGTCTTGATTAATTTGAATTATGTGCAGGTTTATAAGGAATTAGTGGAGAAAACCAAATCAACTGATGGAGCTAAAGTAGAGCATAATAAGTTTTGTGTATCTGTCCATTTTCGCTGTGTTGATGAGAAGGTTAGGAATCAATCCCTGTTATTAATTATAATTATGATTCATTAAAAATGAAATTAAATGAAAAAAAAAAAAAATTCTGCCTAGAGTGTTTTGTTACTAACTAAATATTAAGCATGAAAATTACAGAAATGGAGTGAAGTGGCACAAGTAGTTAGGTCTGTCTTGATAGAATACCCAAAGCTTCGTCTCACTCAAGGGAGAAAGGTACTTTGCATCTGTTTATTGGTCCATTATTATTTTATTTTATTTTATTTTTATCCTCTAAAATAATTAAAAAATAGTATGTGATGTATCATTTTCAATACTAATTTTAGTATGTATAATAAAATGCAGGTACTTGAGATACGTCCCACTATTAAATGGGACAAAGGAAAGGCTCTTGAATTTTTGTTGGAGTCACTTGGTAAGTCGTCAAATTTACTAATACACTAAGCTATAATTTAAGAAATATTTTTTTGTTACTAATCTAATGTTTCATTTCTTAATTCGGAACAGGATTCTCTAATTGTACTGATGTTTTTCCTATTTATATTGGAGATGATCGCACCGATGAGGATGCGTTCAAGGTATCTTATATTTTTTTTTTTTTTTGAAATAATTAGGTCACTTAATATTTAAGAAATCTAAATTAATATGATTTTTTTCACTGAATAGGTGTTAAGAGAAAAAGGACAAGGTTTTGGGATAGTAGTCTCCAAATTTCCAAAGGATACAAATGCAGCTTATTCTCTTCAGGAACCAGCCCAGGCAAGTTTCAAAACTTATAAATTATTTTGCATGGCCGTATAAATAATATAAATATATAGTGCTTAAATATAAAAAATACAAATTGGAATATTCTTTGCAGGTGATGGACTTTTTGCAACAGTTGGTAGAGTGGAAAAAGGAATCACTGCAAGGGCATCCCAGGATGTGTTAAGATATGTAATGCTACAAGGACATATATAATTAAATATAAATGTTTAATTATATGCCCACCCATTAAAGAAATGTAATTAAGGGGGGTATTAGGCTAGGCATTATGTAAATTTTCTTGTTCATAGTCTAAATATCCAATTTAAGTAATGGGCAAGAAATGATGTATGTAAGCATTAAAGGCAGGCCTTTGTACATCTTCTAACTACCTTAATAGAAGTTGGAGCTATAAAGATCTACTCTATAATTTTAGTGAACGAGAAATTATATACCCAACTTTTATTTATTATTCTGCGATTTCAAGTCTTACAATACAAAATTTTACAATTTTCTTCATAATTTAGAACAGATACCATGTTTCCTCCAACCATTCAATCTAAAATACAAAATCACTATCAAAAATTACAATCATAATTACATAATTACATTGCATTGTAATATCACACTCTCCATAATGAAGTGAAAAGGAAATAGCTATTATTTTCTTTGATATTTATGTTGGAGAGTAGATTAATTGTCTTTTTGTATCCTATTTTATTCTGCTTTTTTTACCATTATTCTTAGAATAAAAAACAAAGGTAACTCTTTCTAGTTAATGGACATAAACCTGATCTAAAAAAAATCCAAATGTCACTAATTTAGACATAATAAATTTAAGCTTGACATGTAGCCATTAGGCTGTAAAATTATTTTTCCCTATTTGTCCCTTTTTTATATCTCAAAAGTCCTAGAGCAGTTTTATTCTTTTGAGTAATTGGATAAACTTGTTACTTTTTCTTTCTCCGGGGCACTATTGCTTATTTTTATCTTTTCTAAGACCCAATTTGGGATTGCTTGACAAACTATACTCTCTTGCTTTTAATCATTAGCCATTTCAGGTTCATAATTTTGTTCGTTTTCACACATAATTTATAGTAATTTTTTCCTTCACTATGTCCTTAGTGAAAAAAAATAACATTAATGCATATAATCCTTGCAATTATGTGACAAAAAAATTACAGAGGAAGACATAAAAAGTAGCTAGGATTTTAGTCTGATATACTCCTTGATTTACTTGGGCAAACCTCTGTTGTTTCCATTCACCAACTTTCAGTATTATTTTAATAAATACCTTTTGTTAAATGATTTGAAAAGGTTATAAAATAATAATAATAATCACAACAGTAATAATATTGATAAGTCGGGATATCCATGAACTTGATCCCACACGCTCATTCAACCCATGAACTTTTAAATATTCCAAATAATCACTTAACTTGCAGAATTTCACTTGTTTACCTTTTAAATTTCATATGTTAGCTTCTGATTAATGAAAGAAAAATGAGGGAAATGATGTTTTGAGAAGTCAAACTAGTTAAAAACTAACATAAAATGACATGTGGCATTGAGGAGGTGGTGACAACTAATGCACTTATAGCAAGTTTGAAGGTTATGTGATACTTTTGAAAATTAAAAAAATAAATGAACGTTTAAGATGAAATCCGGGTCACGATGTAATAATGATGATGATGATGCCATGCTAATAGGAAAGTTTGCAATATTATATTCATTATTAAGCATGGATATTTAGTGTCTTATTTTGATGAGAATAATATAAGCTAGAAGCTTTGACTATTTTACATTTCAACCTTCATTATCCATTAACCTCTGTTTCCAAAATATAGATATGTACCAATTTACACACCCTTGATATGGCATATGTACTATAATGGAAAAGATGTTATCTACATTTATGGAAAGATATAACTTGCATTTTCTAATCAGCTATTATAATTATAGAGATATATTATGAGCTTATAAATATCGCTTAAAATGATGTAGCTCAATTATCCATGCACGTTGTTTATGGAAAGTTTATATGATGATTTTGGACTATTGAGTGACATTTGCTTATACCCTTGTGATTTTGGCATGTGTTTGAATGAGACTCAAAATTTCAAAACACTACATATATGTTATAATCTCAATGGTGAAAGCAAACTTCACCTTAATGGTCCAGAAACATTGTAAAATATCTCGTTGTTTATGTGGGAGAAGTTTGATATTTGACTCTGATATTTAGTGATAAAATTTATGAAAAAAATGCCTTATAGTAGCAAAGATATTTTTGCTTTTGTTTTCCATTATTCTTATTTGTTCATATCTTAATTAGCCATGAAAAAGAGCATAATCTTTTAAAGAAGAACGTGCAACTTTGTATCATTTACTATATATAGGTCACATGCATTTAGTGAATAATGAACTTTAATAGAGTCCTACGTATAATTAACTACACATGTCATGTTCAAGCTATAAAAAAGACAAAGCATAAAAGAAAATGGTAAACAATAAATAAAAGATGAAATGTAATAGAAGAGTGATAAAAGGGAAAACCCTCAAGTTAGAGATAAGATTATCTTAACATTAATATTTTGAGTGGCTAAAGGGATATTTTGGGCAACTTGGAGGACCCATAAATTGATTAGGATCATTAAACACCTCCTTTTAATTTAATTTTTTTACTTTTAATTTTATGTGATGCTGAGTCAAAAGGACTAATGTATGAGTTGGATCATACAAAAGATGGAGTACCCAATTCATTATTTTTATTTGATAAAATGCAATCTAATTTCTTAATTCCATTCTAATTAAGCTTCATAATAGTACCACTACACTGCATCCCATTGGATTCTTACCTTTTTACCAATTATCATCCTTGAAGATTGGAGTATATTTATGATAATTAATTATAATATATAATGGAAGTCATTATTAATGGAACTATACATATCTTTTTAGTTTTTTTTAATGAAAACATATCTTGTTAGTTTGTCATATTCAGTTGGTTTCAATTCATAATCTCGTGTTATTGCAATATTATTTTATAACCATGTGTACTTGTTAGGAGGATCCACTTGGTACGATGAGGATTACAGGAAAAGCTCGATTTCTCATTCGGAACAAAGCCAAAAAAATCAAACTTCTGATCAAATCACGGTAAATGGATGCTAGTCCATTTACCTCCTTGGGAATTTTAGCCTTGCTATGCTTGCCAACCCGGGAATTTTGCGCAAAATCTGCAAAAATCCTGGATTGCTCAGACCTGGGTGTGTGCCCATTTATCCTTCCATTCATAAAGGAGCACTTGCTCCATTCGAAGGGGAGATCCGAAATTTTTCTAACAAAATTCAATTTTTTCTCTTTGATTTCTCAACATTTTAGCATCTAAATTCATCCATTCAAGGTTTTAAACCACTTCCATTACGTTCTCACGTCAATTTGGACCAAGTTTCACCGATAAACTTTGGTCCAAACTCAATCAAAATCTCAAAACAACCAAAATAATTCTCTCTACAAGTTTATAGACATAAAATTGCTAAATCTCTCATCTCCATCAAATTTCTAACTTTTTGAGTCGGTTCCGAAGCGGCTCTCAAGTCATCATTGACAAATGAAAAGGTAACTGAGGGTAATTGACTCCTACCCCCTTTTTAATTTCATTATTTCCATACCGCATTGCCATTTGTTGGGTTAAAGAACCAATTGGAGCAGTTTTACCATTATTCGCCAATAAAGTGCCTTAATATATGTATATGAGCTTGCAGGTAAAGTCTAGTTTCCCGAAATAAGGGGAAACTCCGCCCGGGTATTATGAAAAAATCCCAAATACAACTATTACTCTTCTGGATTTTATATTAAGAATAGTTGTTTTCTAATGCTGTCGTAATGTCAAAATTTTCGCATATAAATAATTCCCAAATTTTAAAATGAAATAATAGCTATCATGTTTAAACTCAGAATCTCGACTTTTTTGGTATGAATGTCTTATCTTGGATCAGTATATCACAATTCCCGGTGAAGCTGAATTGAGTGACAACTCTTTTTTAATATTTTGAATTATAAGAAAATCGAATCGAACATGGTTTTTCTCATATATTATTTGTGAATATTTGTCAATGTAATCACATTTTTTGCCTAAAGAAATAGAAACAATACTTTTTTGTGGAAAATCATAAAACATAAATATTTTTCTACAATTTCATTCAAAGAATGGGTAATTTTGTATTCCGCACATTTTAACCTGCACCCCCTAAAACACACGCACACACACACCCACACCCACACCCACGCACGCACGCACACGCGCACATGCACCCACGCGCGCACACACACACGCACATACGTGCGTGCGCACACACACATGTATGTATATGTATGCATACACAGATATACATATACATACTTACATACATACATAGATGTGTGTGTGTACACATATATGCATATACACATATACATATGTACACACACACACAAACA
>CATIWQ010539177.1:0-34129 GCA_949673415.1 Euphorbia schlechtendalii
TCCCGATGAATTTCATGCTGCATTCTTTGGAACTCTCGATAATTTCTGCTGCCCAAAAACACTAGGAATAGAACTTGGTGAAACAAAATGTTGGCTTCTTTGATGCAGATAAAACTTTCATATTTACAAGTCTATTATATGTTTGTTATACGCATATTATATACGTGTTATATGTCAGAGATATGTATGTTATATACCAACATTGTGATTCATGTTTTAGCTTGTTATAGTATGAGTCTATGCCAAAACAAATAAAACTCTGATAAGTACAAGTCTATTATATGTCTGTTATATGCATATTATAAACGTTTGCAGATATATGTCAGCTATACACTATTATATGTCAGATATAGGCCTAAAAAATTCCAAAAATCGACTTCTTTAGTACAGATAAAACTCTCATATTTACAAGTCTATTATATGTTTGTTATACGCATATTATATACGTGTTATATGTCAGAAATATGTATGTTATATACCAACATTGTGATTCATGTTTTAGCTTGTTGTAGTATGAGTTTATGCTAACACAAATAAAACTCTGACAGGTACAAGTCTATTATATATCTGTTATACGCATATTATAAACATTTGATATGTCAGATATATGTGTGTTATATACCTTATATATCATATAGATTCTTCGTATGTATATTCTATACATGTAAAAAACGCCTATTATATATTTGAAATTCATAGAACAAACCAGTAAATTTTCGAGATAACAAGCTATATAATTGATTATGTGATTAAACAAAATCGAAAAATTTCACTCATTAGTCTAAAAAAACATACTTCTAGTTTGAAATAAAGTTCTTTAAATGTTTGGCAAGCATATAGCACGATTCATGTTCCTCGGGATAGAAAAGTAGTGTTTGTGCCTGTAACAAATGAAATCAAACTTGCTAATAATCATGGACAGAGGTCTAAAAAATTCCACAAATTGAGTTTCAGAGGAGCCGAAAGTCACACCGCTTCCCAAAATGGGCATAAACTTACGCCTGAAAGTTGCACTCAAGCAACGTCCATCATAGCATCACCTCAGGTTGAACTAATTATATAAAAAACCAAGTCAGTAAAGAAAGAAGAGGAAACAATAGCAGTCACCACACCAGCAAAAGTGAACTATGCAACTGAACTTTTTAACTTGCTTTGAATGGATGATTCAACTGCATCAACATTCTTTCTGGTGGTAATGTTTCATCTAGCTTACAATGCGAGTCATTGTTTGCAAAGAATAATGAGACAAAATCACAAATGACCAAATCAAGTTTTAACTGTGTGAAACAACATACAATCGGTGAATTCATACAATTTATTTTTTCTTCAATGGGAGTATAAGGATGGAACACATCTACTGCATGGATTAACAGAGATGCATTAAGCCACCAACAAGCCTTCAGGTCAAACATATAACATGAATATATCGAAGATTGAATAGATATATAACACACATATAACAGTTACGCATAACTCATATTTAACATAAATATCACAAAAATTGCTAGTGAAATTGTGTTGATTTCTGCAAAAAGAATAAAATAATGTGTAAAAGCTCAATTTGGTACTGAAAACCATATGTTAGAGTTCAATATGCATACATGTGGATTATTATATCAAGTTACGCCAATACATCTTTACTTAATTACATGGTTATTGAACATGAAAGGATCCCTTAAGGAGCAAAGATGTCACCAAAAGCATGAGGCTTACAATTAATAGCATGGAATCAAATACTGGATTAGTCATGCTTAATATTCTATACATGTGGCCTACTATTGTATTTTTATGGCAAATTTTATGCCAAATTCATAGAGAAATGTCAGTATTTAACATGAGATAGAAATGCAACAAAAAAATATTACCATATCAAAATATATATAGATCTAGTTAATCTGAAGCAAAAATTTGACATGGGTACAAGTATAGAAAATTTCAAGGAATTCTAAAGCCAATATCAATATAATTGGTCTAACAAACATTCATTCAGGTTTTAAAGATGGAACTCAACTCATGCAAGTAGAATTTTACAAAATCAAATGGAATTTTATGCACAAAGCTATTGATTTCTTACGAGTGAATGCGGCAGGAATTCCACCAACAAATAACCCCACTGTTGTAGTAGCTATATCTATTCCAATTACACCATCTGCATTTCTAACAAAAAAATTACAAATTTTTGGTTTCATTCAGCTAGATCCATATTAGAGTTTATTTGACATGAAACTACAAGAATATAAGGGTAAAATTTGATTTTAAATCAACATGTGCTACTTTGTCTTCATTCGCCTTCTTAAGCTGCAAAAAGAATGTAGAAAATAAACACAAACTACATAACATAATAAGCCTAGCTAATCTTACATTACAAGATGAAGAGCATCTGTTGCAATTAAGTTTTTATTTAATCAAAACAGTATTTAATAAGAACTTCGGCAACAAAAAATCAAAACAAATGCTAATGATCTTTTCAACCCACCATGTTCGCCTCAATCATCAACTACAGATGATCAGCTGCTTCAAAGAGCATTATCTAGGTTATTGGAATGTTACCTCGAACTTTTTATTTCCAATTGCTTGAGTAATCACAAATCATCGATAACTCGGTGAGACACAGAGAAAACGAAGTTAATCGAAGCTTTTAATGGATGAGATTGGCGGAAACCATTGAATCGTGGGAGAGAAGTTTTTTTGCTGCAACATTTTTCTTTCTTGTAAAAGGAACGTGAAATTGAGAAGTGAAACAGTAGGAACGTGAGAGGGAGAAAGACAAACAAGATGGGTTGTATGATTGTTAAATTGAAACATGAAAAATCTTTTTAGTAAATAGGAAATATATGGCTTGAAATTAGAAAACCAAATCAAGCCCATTTTTAACAAGTCTTTAGTGGTTTTCGGCCCAAATGTTTCGATTTCAATATGGCAATTTACTTGGGTTTTCCATCTGGGTAGTTTTTGTACTATCAAATTAAAGAGATGCAATTTGCGGAAAAATAATACAATAATTGATAACAAAATTTTGCCAATTTTATTTACCTTTCTGAATATTTTAAAATCAAAATTATTACAAAACTCACCTGCCTCACACTCAATTATTCTCCGAGAATTTTAGAAAAATTCTCTTGAGAAAAATCTCTTTAACAGACGTAATAAAAAATACAAATTTATTTAATTTAATTTTTGCGTGACTCGCTCCCTGCTAATTCTTAGCACTCTTTACCCTCTAATGTTTTCTCTCTTTTCTCTGATGCTATTTCCATTAATAATGGAAAAATATAAATACAAAACAAAGTAAGAGGACAGTGCAATTACATGAAATCAGCCACCCATTGACAATTTCAAGAGTCGAAATTGTTGAACTCGTTTCATTTCATATTGAATTTACTTAAAGAAATGACCGAGATCAAATCTTTTGTGTATTTACTCTTCCTTGTCCTCTATTCAAATTCAAAAATTGCATCGCTTTTTATTAAATAAAAAATGAAAAAAATAGGAGATAAATTAAAAATAATTAAAATATAATATAATATGACACTTGACAATTTTTAAATGAAAGATGGGAAATGGGACAAGAAAATGGGGACAACAAATTATTTTCTCAGAATGACCAACATAGCATTGAATTATGCTCACATGTGTAGGTCCTTTTGTTTCTAGTTGACATTTCCAACAATCTTCCGCTTGAAAACTGATTTCAAACTATCTTCACGTCATAAAATTTACCACGATTCTTTCTTCGATATGTAATTAGTGCAAGCCAACTGAAGCTAAACACAACTTTAATTTTTCGATCGTCACTATCTTTGTTAACATGTCTACTGGATTTTGCGCTCCACTTATCTTCTCAAGTTTTAGAATCCCATCTTTTAGAAGTGACCGAATAAAATGAAATTGGAGTTGTATATGCTTCGTTCTAGCATGAAAAGGCATATTCTTTGCCAAAATGAATAGCACTTTGACTATTACACTACAAAATATTATTTTCTTGTTTTTTGCCTAGTTCTTCCTAGAAATTTTACAGCCGAACCATCTCCTTGATTGTTGTCGTGACAATGACATATTTTGCTTTGGTTGTAGAGAGAGTAATTATTTTTTGTAGTTGAGAAACTCAACTCACTGCAATACCTCCTAGAGTATCAAAAAAACCCATATTGCTCTTTCTGATGTCAACATTTCCGGCTAAGTCAACATCCACATAGCCTGTTATCTCCACCTTGAAAACATAACGCCTTATATGTGTTGCATCATAGATAAATGAAGATCCACTTGACTACTTCTCAATGTGTCTTGCCCGGATTATTCATGTACCAACTAACTACTCCCACTGCTTGAGCAATATCTAGTATGGTACAAACCATGGCATACATCAGATTCCCAAGAGTTGAGGCATAAGGAACCTTTCCCATATATGCATGTTCCTCCCCCATCTTTGGTGATTGTTCTTTGGAAGTTCTGAAATGAAGACCCAAAGGTGTGCTCACTAGTTTAGCATCTTGCATGTTGAATCTAGCTAGTATCTTTTTAATGTACTTAGCTTGTAATAACATTGGAGTCCTTAACTTCATGTCTCTCTTGATCCCCATTCCAAAAAATCTACTTTATAGTACCCAAATCTTTCATTATAAAATGTGTTCATTTCAAATTTTGAATCTTTTTCATGTTTAAACTCGTATTGAGCATGTAATCAACATATAACAATAATCTGATAAAGTTATTGTCAAACTTCTTCATGTAACAACAATGATCTGCTTGGCATCTTGTGAATTCATTGTTGTCCATAAAACTATCAAATTTCTGAAAACATTGTTTGGAAGCTTGTTTTAGAACATACAAGATCTTCTTTAACCTGCACACCAGATTTTCCTTGTTTGACTCAATGAAACCTCCTGGCTGCTTCATGTATATCTCCTCTTTCAAATTAGCATGAAGGGATGCAGCCTTTACATCTAATTGTTCAAGATATAAGTTCTCAGCAGCTACCATTTTCAACATCAGTCTGATTGTTGTAAGCTTCACAACTAGAGAGAAAATCTTTGTATAATAAACACCTTCCTTTTTCTGAAAGCCCTTCATCACCAACCTTGTATTTTAGCGCTTACTCCCATCATGCTCTTCTTTGATTGTGTAAATCCACTTGTTGTGGAGTACCTTTTGCCTTGTGGTAGTTCAGCTAATTCTCATGTATGATTTGACATAAGAGACCTCATCTAATCTTTCATGTCAGACTCCCATGTAACTAAATCATCCACTTACATTGCTTTAGTATAGCACTACGGTTTACCGTTATCAGTTAACGACAAATAATACATAGATAATGGGAAGCGTTGTGTTCGTATAGAAGCTCTGATGAAGTGTCTTAGTTCTGGTGTCCTTGGCTTCTCATGAACTGCTTCAGTTAGAACTTCTGCGAGACTATCTAAAATTCTTTTTCAAAAATTCCTTCAAATTTAGCAAATTCTTTCCTTTTAGCTTCTAGTTTGAAGTTGTTTAATTCTACTATAAGCCTATCCCTGTAGTGATATTCTTGTTGAATATGACATCTTTGCTTTTGATAATTTTCGATTTTCATAATTCCAAAATTGCTAACTACATTCATCACCATCATATTTTTACAAAGACACATTTGTTAGACTTGACACCAAGCTTGCTAATTGGATACTTTATTCTTTTTATCACTTCCAATGTGCATTGAATAAAGATAAAATGGACAAAATGTTTAAAAAGATGCGTTGATATCCGAAAACGACACTTATTTTGAAATTTCCTAAAATCCTAAAACGACAGTTATTTTGAAATTGAGAGAGTAGTATTTTAACAAATATTTATCTATTTTTTAGATGAAACAAATATATATCTATTATTATTGGAAAATTGCTCGATTATTAATATTACATAATACAAAAAGTAATTATAGCATAATATTTGATTAAGCAATATCAGCTCATAATATATAGTAAACAAGTAGTACGTGATTTTTACACAAATAAAGATTATGATATAACTTACAAGTGTAAAATTAAAAAATGATTATCTGTTAAATAAAACTAAACAATGCTCCCACGTAATAAACAAATAACATTCTCATAATTACAATAAAATTATAAAATATATTAGGTGTGTATCTAAATTATTGAGTTAAAAGAAAAAAATCAGTTCTTCTTTCCGTTATCGTTTTTCTTATTCCCAGCAATTTATGAAGATTGAAACTTTCAAATTTAAAAATATAAATTTACAAATATTGGATAATTCAAGTCAAAATTCTATCATGTGAGTTAATAAAATATAATAGAAGTTTATTAAATGTAATTTAATTGATATATATTCGAAAAAGAAAGTGAGAGATAATGGATTAAAAACCTAGCTTAAAAAAAACACAAAAAGGAATTAAATTTTGAAAAATGAAGCAAATTCAAAAAAGATTTCCATATTTGCATGTATGACAGAGATGGTAATAGGTCGGATCTGGATCTAATCTGGACCCATATTTTCATCATTTCAAGGCTGATGCAAGATAGATGTTACTTGTATCATCCTTGAAATGATGGAAATATGGGTTCAGATCAGATCCAAATCCGATCCATTGCCATCAATTGGCACGTGAGTGTAAAAGGGCATTAAAGGCTAATTTTGGTGTAGATGGAGACATGTCTTGTTCAATAATTTAGACTTTCATCCGGCCTGACTAAGTCAAATTTCGTCTAACTTTGGACTAAAAACATCAACCCTAACTTGGACCAAGCATAAACTATTAACTTTGAATTCATGTCGGGTTCAGTATACAAGGGCATATCCAAATCTACTTCATGAACATTTTTTATTTTAAATTTTTATTAGACTAAATGAAAAGAAATTAACAAAATAGACAAAAATATGTTAAAGTATTTCATATTATTATATTATTTACTAAAGTCTTTTTTTACTAAAGAATATAATCTATTTAATAAAATTTATTATGATCACATATAAAATTTTAAGGTGAACTTAAGAATGGTACCATGTAGTTTGGACCATTTTGGGTCACAAAATGGGATCCGAGGTTTCGAACCGATAGCAATCAAGAAACCTTGATTAACACCGTCAATTTTGCAGACTAGTCAGATGACAGTTTGGGGAAATCATATTTTATTGTCATATTCCTCATGAAAAACCTTAAAACTACATCACTAACTCCAACTCCGGCTCTGAATCCGGCCTATTCATCCCAAGCTCTGGCCACTCCTTGATCGGAAAAACCGATGTAATAACCTCAAATTATAGAATATAAAATGCATAATTATAAATGAAACACGAGGAAGGATTACAGGCAACAACGACAGGAAGGGATGAGTCTTTTGACTTCAATCTATCTTTTAGCAACCCACTCCATCTTTTTGGTTAATGTAAAATTACCAAGTCTTCTTGTAAATAATGTGCATTCATTTAATATTTCAATAAGGTTGTTTAATTTTTTATTTGAAGGAATTGAAAATGATAAAATAGATCATTGAGATCTTAAAGAAAGCATATTTGTAACAGATTACAATTCAAGTAAAATATTAAAGCAATTAAAAGCATATTTGTACAAAATCATTTAATAATTATACAATCAAATACACCACCAAGGATGGTTTCTCATGCACTGGCAAAATTAGAGGATCGAGCTTTTCCGACCAAAATTTATGGCTTCAATCTAAACCATTGAGGCATAATATGTTGTCATTATGGTTCTGGTTTGACGTTGTTGCGATTCTGGTCCACTGCCGTTGACACAAATAGTGAGAGAGATACCAAGGAAGGTGAAACGGAGATGATAAAGGCTCTGGCGAGCTATCAGCGGTAGCTGGAGAAGTCACCTATGTTAATGATTTCTACGAAGATTTCAATTGATGAACAAGGTTTGAGAAGGGTACAAGAAAATTGTATTTCTCACAAATACCCTTACCAGAGTAAAAAAATTCTTTATTTTACCAACTGTTCGAATCTCGATTCAAAATATTACAGATGTCATTTTAATCTTAGAACACTTTTTTTTAGGCTTAAAGCTTCTACAACCCCCTAAACTTGTCCAAAAATGGCTGTAACCATCCTGAACTTTGAAATGTGATAGATAATCCCTTGTACTTGCCTAAAACACGTCACTTTACCCCCTTGTGCTGACCTGGCTTGCTACGTGGATGATCATCAAAATACACATGCGTGAAGTATGTGGTGGAATAGAAAATGAATAAAAAAATCCATAACATTCTATTTCTTACCATTCAAAATCTCTAATATATGTTCTTCGTTTTCTTCAAAACTTCATCTCTATTCAAGATATATTCTTCAATTAATCATAATATTGTATCGATTTTTGGCCCGTCATTTTCATCTTCTTGTTCTTGAAGCCGATATTTTTACGAGGAGATAAAGTAATGCGTTTTAGACAAGTTTAGGGGGCTATCTGTTACATTTCAAAGTTCAGGGTGACAACAACCCTTTTCGAACAAGTTTAGGGGGGTGTAAATGCATTGAGCCTTTTTTTTAAGTTTACCCAGAATTGAATGGGCAGAAAAAATTCGAACATTTCCTTGTGAGCCCGTGCCTAGATATGTCGCGGCTAGGGATGGCGACAGGCCGGATCCGGACCAAGTCCAGCTTGGACCCGGTCCGGATCCGTTTGAATATATTGGACCCGGATCCGTCGGATCTATAATTTTAGGATCCAGATCCAACGGATCCCACGGATCCGGGTCCATAAACGGGTGCATGTAATTAACATCAAATTCTTAGTTTCAGTTTCCATACTTGTACATTTCACCTTATTTTAAATAGTTTACATGCTTATTTAATTATGTTCATGCAATTGGATTTAAATTGATCTCAAATAATATTAATTATCCAATATTTTCGGGGTAAATAATAAATAAAAAAGTATAACTAATCTTTAATTACGGATCCGGGTTTCATTGTAAAATCCGGACCCGGATCCGTATCCGTTTTCCTGGACCCGGATCTATAAAATTAAGATCCAGACCCTAAAAATGGATTCGGACCGGTTCCAGGATATGTTGTCATCCCTAGTCGATGCTGCTCAATCGTAAATCAAAGAAGGCTTAATACATCACTAAGTACCTGAACTTGTTCCAAAAAATCTCCTGCCCCCTGAACTTTCAAAATGAACCCGTAGCTCCCTCAACTTTAAAAAAGTGACATCGTAGTTCCCTCAACTTTCAAAAAATGCACCACTTTGCTCCCTCTATGCCACGTGTCATCTTCTGGTTGGTTTGACTTTTCAAATATGCAATTTTTCTGATTTTTTCCCTCCAATCAAAAGTTGAAACGTGGCACTGAGGGAGCAAAGTGGTGCACTTTTTTAAAGTTGAGAGAGCTACGAGGTCACTTTTTTAAAGTTGAGGGAGCTACGGGATCATTTTGAAAGTTCAGGGGGGCAGCAGGTTTTTTGGGATAAGTTCAGGTACCTAGTGATATATTAAGCCATCAAAGAATAATAATTGAACAGTAAAAAGGTGAAAATGCAAAATCAAAAAGGTTTAAATATAAAAATTATCCAAAAATTTATATCAGACTGCGGTCACCCCACATGACTAACCTGCGTATTCAACAATGAAGACAAAATCAAACTCATTTATCCTCTCTGTCTAAAAAGCCCATTACTATTTACTTTCCCTTCTTCTCCTTTCTTTCTCACTCTGCTCTGTCACTCCATTTTTAGTATTACTTTCCCTCCTTCTCCTCTCTTCTTCCTCAAATCTTCTTTGTCTCTTCTTCATTATTCTGGCTCTCCCAACCATGGAAGCGTTTAGTTTGCTTAAATACTGGAAGGGCGGACGCGGCGGAGGTGTTCTTGTTGGCGGTGCTGATTTTGGTGTTACCTCACGCGCCACCACTATTGTCACTGCTGTTGAAACCGATGACGATGATGATGACGGAGATGACGGTCCGTTTTTTGACTTGGAGTTCTGCGTCCCTGAGGAGGAGGGAGGAGAAGATGTAGAAGACAACCAAGAGAGCAATGTCGGCGGTTTTGAAGTGGAAAACGGCATCGTTAGTTCGGATGATGAGGAGAATGAAGGAGAAGGTGAGGCTGAAGGTACGGACGGGGAGGAGTTTAAATTTACGCTTTCTTCTGGTTCTAGCAATGATAGAGTGGATCAGAATCTGGCGCTTTCTCCTTCTGATGATTTGTTCTTTAAAGGGAGACTTATTCCGGTTAAAACTTCTGTCGTTCTCAATGGCTTGGAGTCTAATTTAAAGCCTCAGTTCCCTGCTTCTTTTTTGAAATCTGCTACAAAGTTAAGAGTGATGATGTTGAAATTTAAGAAATCGAAACTGAACGCAACGGGGAAAGCGACCGGCGAGAAAGCGTCGGATCAGGCTGGTGAATCGGCGGCTCCTGGTGGTACGAAGCTGCTACAGAAGAACGAAGAAGAGAAAGGAGATGAAACTAATGCCAAACAGAGCAAGTTCTTCACCGTCAAGTTCAAGGTAGAAGAATTCCCCAAACTTTCTTTGTTCACCAGAGAGAACAGTAAAAGCGCCAACAAGTCGCAAAAGCAGAGTAATGCAGAGGAATCAGCCGCCGTTTCAGATGAGAAACGTTTCTCCAAGGAAGTTATGCAGAAGTACTTGAAGAAGGTGAAACCTCTGTATGTCCGCGTTTCGAAGCGTTACGGAGAGAAACTGAGATTCTCCGGCCATCTTAACTTAGCCTCTGGACTGAAAGCTGAGGTTTCTGCGCCACCGTGTGCGGCAGCCGCGACACCAAAACCTTCACCGCCTGTTGCCACAACGGCAGCTGAGAAGAGCCAACCAGAGACTGAAATAGCAGAAGCTACTGCAATGAGTAATATTAAGAACTTGAAACAAGGAAGTTTGACGGCGGGACTACGAGTTGTGCGTAAACATTTAGGGAAAAGCCGATCGGCGTCATCAGCAGTAGCGGCGGCTCCACCTGCTCTGACGACAACAAAGAGGAGTGATGATTCCCTGCTGCAACAGCATGATGGAATCCAAAGCGCCATTCTTCACTGCAAAAGATCATTCAATGCGTCTCGAGGTAGTTTTGATTTGATAACGTAATTAATTATTAATTCTTAATCAATTTAAGTGATTCAACGTAAATCTGCATTTCAATTTCAAATCTCAGTCATTAATCGGTTCATTGTTTGAATTGGGCAGATTCAGATTCGTCTTTGTTAGCTAGCTCAGTAGCGACCCCTCTCATGAGAAAACTTTAGAATTGACCAGAAAATCTGCAGACGAAGGAAAAGTGTCCTCTCTTTGAGAATTGAACCAAAATCCCAAGCGGGGAACATAATGGCGGGAAATGAAAAACGGGTCTGAATTTTGTCAAAATTACTATGCTAGTATCACATTTTATGATATTTATATTTCAGGTTTTGGTTAGAAAAATTAATTCCATCTGGGAACTGAAATGCCAGTTTATAATTCTAATCCTGTTATGTAAATGTATAAATTTGGAGGATATTAAGGGTTAAAAATAGTAGAAATGTTTGATTTATGACTAGTTAAATAGAAAACATGAAGCTCAACTCCCCTTGGATTTTCTACATTCACCTTTGTCTATTAAAGCTTCACCTTTGTTGTATCTGCACATTTAATTTTTCAGATTACACGTTCATTTTTTTTATAGAATGTTCATTTTGTCTGAAATGTATTAGACCTGTATAGAAAAATGCACTCAGATATTTAATTTTTTTTATATCATAATTAGCTAGTATTTTGTTGAACCTTGAAAAGGCTGATTTTGTTAGCAGGATTTTCTTGGAATTTCCATTAATGAAGTGATTGGCATTATTTTGTTCATTAATATATTTTTAAGTGTCTTGAGCATTATGTATATATTTTTTAAACTCGTAACAAACATTATTGGCTTGTTGATGCATGTCAACTTTTGTACATTGTCATAAAGACACAATTTGTTTTAGGTTCTCTGTCTAGTCACAATCTCTATTTATCACTTATCAATGCATTAGCTTAGTATGTTGTTCACGTAGATGGATGAATTGCATTAATTGATGTACATATTGTTAGAGAGACTGGGTAATTAGATGTCATTTTTGTGATGAGTGGGGAATAGTTTGGATTATGAATGGGTCCAAGAGTCAGTACAATATAAAGAAGTGAGGACTGAATAGTTGGTTGCAGTGTTTTAAAAAGTACTAGGCGTTAGTTGGACGGTTGAAGGTGAATCGGGATCTAGGCGGGGATTAATCGAGGTTTAGATGGATTTAGGCGCTAGTCAGTAGGGTTTAAATGCTAGGCGTGGTTAGGCAACGACTCTCAAAATAGAGCCGAGGTCTAGACGGAGATTTTTAAAACAGGTGGGTGCGTGCCTGTCTTTAGTGGTCAGAGATGTGAGGAAAGTGGAGGAAACCAAAACAGTAAAAAAGATTTTCTTTTCTTTTCCTTTTACTCTTGAGGAAAAGGAGAAAAGTTATAGATAGAGTTGTCTTTCTTTTCTTTCTTTTTCTTATTATGCTTATATTATGGTCAAATCTTGTAAAAAAAAACTTACCACATTTTGGAACTCAAGAAGGTGATTCTTTCCTTATGTTGTATCGATGAGATAAAAATTTGTGTTATTTCTTTTTTTTGGAAGGAACAAAATTTTATATGTTTGTTAATTGAACCAATGCATCTCAGAAGGTCACTCAACAACACCCAACTTTCCAAGTCAACTAAAGACCATATTTGATTTTCTATTAACAATTTTGGTGTGAAGTGTATCTTTTTTATGTTAGAGTTTAGAGACTCTTGCCAAATACTACGAGTTTAAGGGCATTTCCAACCTTACACCTCCAATTTTCAATTCAAATTATATTTTACTCTATAATTTAAAGTTGTTATAATGCATTTTCTCTAATTCTACACTTCATGTTTCATTTCAAATTTAAAAATAACGACTATAAAAGTAATAATAAATTTTTAAAAAATAAATAAAATAAGTGTTTTATAATTAAAAGAACATTAACATTCTAAATATATATTCAAAGGAAGAATTTTGAGAAAATTAAAAACAATAAATAATTATTTTAAAGTTGTGTACTGTGTGATTTCAAATTTAAAATGGTGATGTTCAAATTTTAAAATTAAAAATTGAAAAAGAAATGGAATTGAAGTAATTTTATTTCATTTCTAACTTCAAACCCACTTTTAAAGTGAGTTGAAGATGATAATGGTATATTTAACTACGTGACAGTGAAAAGATTAAAAATAACAAAACGACTAGGTTATATGCTTATTTGCTTTATTAATTAAGTGACAATTACTAAAGGGATTCAAAATGTCTGCTAATGACACAATGCTTGGGTCCTACAAAAGCGCTGCTTGTATTGCTAATTCTGCTGCGTTTAAATCCAAAGGCGTTTGTCGTTTTGACCCTTTGGTCAGTAATCCAATTCTTTTAATTGTCTATCTAACTTTAAACTATTCCTAATCTGGCTTAATTTAAGCCTCGAAACATTTCTTAATCTTTTCTCGCCTCATTCTTTCAATTGGTTATTGACTACCTGTCTTAGTGATATCATGGCAAGGACAAAAGGGTTATTACAATTTATCTTTTCACGTTGATTTTATTTTTTAAAAACAAAATGCTTACTCACTTGAAGAATCATATCATTCTACATAAAACTTGCTACAGATAATGTTAAAAATGTCGACACATCTCTCCATGGAAAATTGTGTAACATGCAGAAACGTATACTACCAAACTATATAAATTACTTATAAACAATCATGGGTAAATCCGGGAACTTTTTGTCACGGTATTTTTGTACACGTATCATAAAGTGTTAGAAATCTTTTATCAATAAAAATTCTTGTAAAATGTTTGTAAATAGTAAAACTGAATATTTTTTATTGCACATTAAATTGATAGTAGAACTACATGTATGAAATTGTAAAGATTTACATACATTCATTCATTCAAAACAATACATTAGTAGTTTTCAATATTAATATTGGGTCAAACTAAAATTTTTTTGGGTTCCATCTGCAATTCTATAGTATCTTTTTTGTAAAAATAAATGGAGTCGAGTGACCCGAACATAGGTGGTGCTTAAGGGGAATTAAATCGGTCTAGCGTCTGATAACCCATAGGAACATGAAGTTGAGCACCCACATTTTATTCACAAGTGAAAAGATATAACAGTGTCAGTGAAAATCCGTTTTAATACATCATTTATTTTTTGCACTTGTTCAGAATAGCCTAATGCCATTTTGAATTACGAAAGTTCCAAATACTCTTTTAACTTGTTTAATGTTCCCACTTTGCCTTTGTTATCATCTTGTTCCGCATGGACAATAATCAAAGTTGATGACTGTGTGGACTTACTTGGTTGCGAGGTTCACTAAGTTATTTTGGAGTTTTTACTTTGATTCCTTTTACTTATCACTTTTGAATATCAATGCTACTTTCAATAATGTTTTCCTAATTTATCCTTATATCATTTATGAGAGAGTTTAAGTATAAACAAAATTTTAAGTTGACAATTAAAAAGAAAGAGAATAAATTAATAAATTAAAACGGATAAATTAGTCTTTTTAATAATGCATTAAATTTCTTATTGATTTTGATGAAGAGTCTAAAATGACTAGTATTAGAGCATTTTTAGTAGTTTGTCTATTCCACAAATTATCTTGACACATAAGATGGAATAGATAATCAATTTGAAAATGCATTTTTAGTGGCTTGTCTACCCATCTTCCATATATGATACGACACCCTATGTGTCATCATTAATTGTAGACAATATCTATTTGGTTGTCTGGAGGTAGAAAACCAAATAAACATTGTCTAAAATAAATACATTTTAAAAGGGAATAAACAATCTATTATTCTTATCATATGTCATTGTCTATTTTTATGATCATTACCACATCATCAAAGGTAACTTCTATTTCACATGACTCCTAGACTTGGAATCCACAAGCTACTAAATATGCTCTTAGAAACCGGAAGTAGCATATATTTACCAACATCCGCTCACAAATCACACCTCTCAAGCTTTTATTTGTGTCTCGTCAGGTAGGAACAATAATCCAAATTGAATGAAGTATGTATTGGTACTTGAATTGGTTGTAAGGCTTACCATACTTACAAACAAAGGTCTAATAACGAGCGTATGGGCATGTGTTTGACTTTGTATTTATAAGTCGACAATGGGCCTTATAATATATAACATGGTTTTCAGATCCTGCTTATTGCTCTCAAATCATAAAAGATAGAGAGATCGATTAGAGTTATAAAAAATGGTAGTAATTCTCAATATTTTACTAATTAAAACATGATATAGTAAATTACCATTGCCTACTACTAAAATTAAGAACAAAGCTTACCTTCAAGGGCAACTTCAATGGTTCTTCATTTTGAGAACCCATATAGTATATCTCCAAAATGGGGTTTGGGTATAGAAAATGGGGAAAATGGTTCGACTTGCTCTAAGACTTTCAATTGCAATCCATGCTAAAGAAAAGATACTTGCTGGATGATAAGTTTCTTAATGAAGGTTTGTATCAGTTTTGCGAAAATTGTTGGTCCAATATTTATATTGTTTCGGATTAATTTTCATCGAGTAGTTCTCAAATGTGACGTAAATTAGTTCTTGTGTTGATCATTTGCATTTTTTTTTAACTTTTTTCTTAACCATATACTTTTCAAATGAATTGAACTAAATTAAATGAATTTAAGATAAATTTATAACCATGCTAGATTAAAATAAATTTAGATTAAATAATTTTTCAATGAAAAAACAGAAATAACCGCTAAATTTGACTTGGTGGTCACACTTCCTCTTAAAATGACGTAAAAAGGTGATTCGAATCACGGTTCCTCAAAAACTAAAAATTCCTTATTACTCAATTTGAAAAAACAAAAGTTCTGGAATATGTACAATAGACCACTTTATCATTATATCATAAGACCAAAATACGAAACATATTGTATTAAGATATGCAATTAAATTTCATAAAAATATAAGCATGGAATTGATAAAATACCCTCTATAGTTTTATGTCAGAATCTAAAGTTTTTATTTGAGGTATTAACTGTACAATGATTCTACAGTACGTGCCACGCATGGTAACGTACTGCTACTTTATCTTTTCAACTTAGTTTATAGAAAATAATAATATCTATTTATCTAAATCGTTAATTACGTTTGATTTAACGGTAAAAAATTCTTCCTTTTCCCACGTATGACAATTACAATATTATTAATTATCCAATTAAAATATAAAGTTAAAGTTAACAAATCTTTTTTTATTTCCTCCCATTACCCTGTGAAATTGTCGGTATGGTTTCTTTACTCTGCCTGGATCGACCCCTTCTCTCATGGTGCCTCCGCCATCGAAATTTCAACCAAGTCAGGCCGAAAACTTCAAGTTTGTTCATCCCCAATAATTTTCGACTTCTCCGCCAAAATGGTAAAAAAAATTCTCAAGACATTAGACTTAACCTTCCGTCGGTCGTCAAAATCCGCTGCCAGAAAATACACAAGCGTATGAAGAATTTATCTAACCATGCCCTCTTCTATCTAGTTCAATCTTAAGCTGCTTATCACAATTTTGAAATCTTAAATTTCCAGTATAGAAGAACGCAAAATACTAAACCAATTCTTGCAAATTAGAAGAATTGCAGCTTCAATTGATTTTTCTTGCAAAATCACTTGAAGCAAAATGGCTTCTTTTCATTGGTAACTAATGCAAAATCGATAAACCATCAAATTAAGGAAAAATTAGAATCTAACCACAGATCTAACCAAATATCGAAAAGATAAACCTTTTGATGATTTTTACATCATCAAAGTAGATCAGAGCGTCGTTGCCAACTACAAATTTTGAAGAAAGAATCATTTTCATCAAGGAAGGATGGCTCGACCTCGTTAATTTAATTAGATAAGATTGGAACTAAGAAGGTATGTCTCAATACTTTTCAAAAAGTCACTTATATCTTATAAGTGATTTTTTAAAAAGTAATGAGGTGTTTCTCAAAACTTTTTATCCTTTTCAACTTTTAACTTAAAAGTGTCTTTTAATGAGATTTTAACTTATAAGTCAGACAATAAAGTGTTTCTGATAACTTTTTTTTTTAATTTAAAAGTTAAAAATAAGATAAAAGTTAAAAGTAAGTCAAACTTATTTCTTAACAAAATCACTTATAAGACATAAATGATTTTTTGAGAAGTTTTGAAAAACACCTCCTAAGTCTGATTTACTTTTAACTTTTAAATTTTAAAAAAATTATCGGAAACACTTCATTGTCTGAATTATAAGTTAAAATCTCCTTAAAAGACACTTTTAAGTTAAAAGTTGAAAATGAGAAGTTTTGCAAAACACCCCTAAGTTTAAAGTGAACGAGCTATTTCTGTAATTTTGTTTAGAGGAATGTAAACAATGAAGAAGAGATGGACAAAAAAATATTATATAATTAATTTTTAAATATAGTGGATACATGTATTGTAGAATTTCTCATTCACTGTAGGTAAATTTCATAGATGTCTCTGCATAATATACTACCTACGTTTTTTTATTATCTATCTTTTTAAACAAGTTCATCAATATCAAGACATTATTAATTATTGCAGTTACTTATATTCCGGTAACATTATTATATTTAATGGTGTAAAAGATGTTACTCTTTATTTACTTTCTGTCATTTATGATAATGTATTTAAATAATGGTAAAATAGGAAAAAAATTAAAAGATTTACATTGAAAATTGAAAATGACAAATATAAAAAGAAATTGAAGGAAAACGAAAGAAAGATAATAAAAAAAGGGAGGAGTATTGTTTTAGAGATTGGAAAGTCATATTTAGTAAATACATGCCCCCATATACTCCGGTACCAAAAGTTTCTCATTTAACTAAACATTATATTTTCCCTTTTGTTTTTCATTTTTAAAATTTTAGTGCAACATTCAATATTTTTTCATAATTAACTCTTTTATTAATTAGGAAAGGAATTAAGTATAAATACAATTATAAGGTAATAATTAGGAAGAAATTTTTTTAATAAAGGAAAATGGATTAATTAATCATTTTAATAGTACAATGAATGTTATATAGTTATAATAAAAAAAATTCCTAGAATCACAAAATTTCAGCATCGAAGGGAGTATTATTCATAATTGCTCCCATGCATGTCATTAGTCTATTGACTGAGTAAAAAAATGTTATGGGAAAGTTACATAATTGTTTTGTTTACACAAAATATTTACAAAATTACAGCAACTTTACAAGTTTATAGTCGTTCGAAACTTATTTACATAATAATCTTTTGTGTTAGAAATCTATTAGGAATATGTTAGAATCCATTGAAAAATATGTAAGATATCTATTAGAATTATGTTAGACATCTATTATAAATATGTTAGACACTATTAGAAACATAGTAAGTTGTCTTATATAAGATTTCTAGTAGGATTCTAGTATATTGTTTTTTTCAACTCAAAATCTATTAGAAATTTATTAGAAACCTAGTTAAAAAACTTTACATATTGAAATAATGTTGGAATGTATAATGTTAGAAATTCGTTAGAAATCGAATAGAGTTACCAAAACAATTAATTCCTCTGTTCACCTTCCCGCGATAAAATCATGTCGATTTCAATGGAATCAAACAGAACTAGAAGAAAAGGAAGAACAAGATGAAATAGCAGTGCCGGCGAGTGGAGGGGCATCGTATGTTGGCGCAGAGACTGGAGGAGAAGCGATAGCATGAGGAGGAGCAACGATGGTGAGAGGAGGAGGAGATGCGATTGAAAGAGAAGCCTTTGACAAAGGGCAGAAGAAGAAATCGAATCAATCAGTAGGCATGAGGATTGTCGAATCACTTGATGACGAACAAGGTGGTGGAAACGGGGATAGATATTTGTTGGACGACGATGGAGTAGCATTGATCGGGGCCGATTCCATGAGCGTGATAGCCAGCGATGTGATCAAGAATGAGAATAGAGAAAAAGAAAGGAGAGTAGCATTTGTAATATTGTAATTAAGTTTGGGTGGAAGAGTTTTATATAATTAGGAATCTTTAAAATTGACTAATATGTAACTGAAACTGTTTTAAAAATCTCCGCCTATACGCAATTTTGAGGGTCGCCGCCCTACTGCGCCTAGCGCTTTAACCCCATTGATAACGCCTAAGTTCTGCCTAGATTCCGATTAATCCCCATCTAGACTTCTGGAGGCTCCGGCCGCCTGACTAGCGCCTAACGTTTTTCAAAACATTCGAGTAAACGCTAGACATAAATAGTTTGATAAAACAGTCATGTTTTGATAAATACTCGTATGTTATCAGCTTAATATAAATTTTAATGGGCTAACAGCGCAAATGAGTAACATTGGGCTTCCGATACTTGATATATATATAATGGAATATAAAAGAACAACGCGGTTTGTTTTGGAGGCTGGTACTGATGCTCTGTATTGCTTACATTTTTCATATTTGCATTGTTCAGTTGAGGACATGAGTAATCTTGTCCTTTCGGTTGTTTTGTTGCTTCAAATTTATAAGTAATGCAAAACAGAATTCAAGTGAGCATTATCACCAATCCATCAGAGTACCAAATACTATGTGGCATATTATTGTCAAGTTTCCACAGTTTCCACAAATACAATTGATTGAATTTGTGATCTCAGAGGTCCATGTTTTTTTTGGGAGATGCAATTTTTCATGGTACATGTATATATATTTTTAAAATTATAAATACAACAGCAGGATTAATGGTTTTATCTACTCTCTCATGGGATACCAAATATTCCAAATAAAGACTAATGTTATTCCTCTATTAAAAAATTCCAAAGAAAAAGTGGACTAAAGTACGGCGTGAATGACAATTTACATTTATATAATTTTCTTATTCTAGCAAAGAAAATAATAATAAATAATAATCCAAGATGTATGTGTATACACTATTGTCTGAAATAACAGTGCAGAGGGATGAATCCTTGATTTGAGCCGAAATCATATGCAAAATTCAATAGATAGTCATAGCCAAATTTAATCTCCCCATCCCTGCCCAAAAACCTTCTCCAGTATGTCTTTCCCCTTTCAATTTCATCTTCTATTTATCCTACTTAATACGCCCATCAATATCGCATTTCAATATCATGTCCCTAAATAATAAAATTTATATATGCCCAGCTTTAGTTTTAGCTGTAAGGCACTATTCCACCTCACTTTTGGTCTTCCACTACCTCAATCTCATTAGCCAGTATTTTTCTGGCTCTGCTTCGTCTATATACTTTTTTTAATAAAGCAAATTGAATATTTCAGTTTTCAGGTGTCTTTGTGTCTAAATTTTGTTCTCTTGTCTACCCATGACTGTACAATGCTTATGGGGCAGGAGAAGATAACTGAAAATGGTAGTTATACCTCTTTAGAAGTGCTCCTTGTGGAACTCAAACTTGGTGGAACCTTTTTGATTGAATTCATAACAGAGCTTGCTCAGCTCTTTAGCTAGAACTGGTGCTCCACAGTAGAAAACTCCTGTTCCACAACCAACCCATTCATTACTAAGCATGTGAATATCGGTGTCATTTTTTTTAACTGAAATATAGACTATAGATTGACTAACCAATCCTAGCATTGCAGTGCTTTGAACATAATTTAGACAAAACTTTCTTCCAATTAGGCCTTGCAAAATGTGTCCGCACCTAATCAGACAATTAGGCTGCTCTTAGTATCATAAAACAGAAGAACATCAAAGATGAGATCATATAAACCATATCACAATCTTACCCTAGTTCCTGATACAATATCCACACCATTCTTTGCATGATTTAGAGCCTGGACCATGGTGATGAGGGTTGATCTAGCATCACCTTCTTCATATACACTTGTCAAGTAATTGTGCATTTCAATCACACCCTGTGAATGAAACAGTTGTTAACAATCCAGATTTTAAAAGAAAATGAAATTTAGGGGTATTCTTTGAATTTCGATTGTCCGTACCCTTTGATCTTGCTCCGCAACTTCATTCATAACGCCTTTGAACCAATCGAAAGAACCTTGCTCTCTTGTTACCCAATAGAAGTAAGCATTGGTAGTCTTCAGAGTCTTCTTACGTTTCGGAGAAGTTCTACTGTGACTAGAACCATCATTACTTCCGATACTGAAGTCCGATGTCCTACTAACATCTGACACTGAATCCTGAATCCAAGAGAATCACATATATTAATTTTCAAAGTCCTACGGTGAAAATGATTTATGTGACAGTTTGTAGTTGCTTACTGCCTGTTCTTCCATTTTGACAATGTTATTAAGCAAATCTTTTAAAATGCTTATGAAAGGAGTTGCTCCTATTCCAAGACCAACAAGCAACAGCACATCGTATTTTCCGTAGTCTTGTGCCGGGGCACCGTAGGGTCCATCTATTAAGAGCTTTGGCAAACTGTTGGCAGAGAATGATGTTAACAAAGAAAAAGGACACGAGGTCAGGAAGTTACAATTGGGAAATAAAATTATATTACCTCTTTCTGGTTGTTTCATCAGCCCTGAGAAGTCCGCTCTTTCCGGCTAAAGGACGTTCACATGCCTCGGAGAAAACCCGTTTAAGTTCTTGGGTCCAATCGCCAAGTTGCCGAATGTGAACGCTCAGGTAGTCATCACCAGGAGCAGAGGTTATGGAAAATGGGTGCCTGAAAGCAGAAGTCAAATCTTGTTAGCCAATTACCCAAGATACAAATTCGAATGGGAAACTTCGACCACAAGCAATAATGAGTAATAGAAGAGATAAAATTAGCAAGATTGAAGAGTGCCTTCAACATCTATGATAAAGAAATACTAGTAGATACTTACCACTCAAATGGAGAAACCGCAGGGCATTGTACAAACATGTACTGTCCACTTTTGTATCGAAACTGAGATGGCTTTGACATTTGCAATGTGAGCACATTTCCAGGATATATCGCAACCTTAATTGAACGACAGAAGTTAGAGAACCAAATCTTCGTAAAATTTTGTTAAGCTAGACCTTGGACTTTCCATCAATTTATTTCAGACTTGGATTTGTAGTCATAGTTCAAGCCAATATATCTACTTTAAACTTTGAATGGACATTCATTGAATATCATACAAACCTTGCGAAGCTGCACGGCATAGAAGCCAGAACGAAAAGATCTCAAGGCTCTTTCTCCAGCATATAATGCAATAGGAACAGAAAGATACATCCATGTCTACAAGAATATGGAAATAACTTTCAACTGTTAAGCACTAATATAAAAATCATAGTTTATAAATCAACAAGGGATAAGTACTAAATATTACCGTCTTTCGGTGCCATCCATGTACTAGATAGAGGAATGTGCCATGTATGATGAGCAAGATGTAGACAATAACAAAAAGGTGGTGCGAATACCAAAATGCGTTAAACCCAGTGAGTCTATCTAATGGTTTTGGAAGCTTAATAAGGCTACGTCTGAACCATCGTGTTGCAAGTGTAAATGCAATTGTCATTAAGATAACCATCATAATTCCAGTAACACCCTCAGCTCCTCTAGCCAATTTAGCATATGATGGTTTATTTCTGCCAAAGTCGTCGCGCAAGTAGCGGTTATATTCTACATTAGATGAATTTGTAAGCCTTGGAAAATCACAGGCAAGATGGTTTCCAGCATGAAGAATGACACCAATTACAATTGCTGCAGCTATAGTCTGCACATAACATGCATATATCACATTAGAGGTTGATGAGGTCTCCTATATTAACAGAAAGCACATTCAGATTAGAATCCTGGCGTATTATTAATCATCTCCCATTAGTCAGAATTCATTAAATCTCTAAATTCATAATGCTAATATAAACTAATGTCTTCTTCATATGCAAATGAAAACTTATATTAATTGAAAGAAAAAACTATCCCTTAAAGTTACAAGACTTCAAACACATTACTAGTCTTCTTCTCCCGTTTGTCTAGACTACTTAAATCTATAAAGCAAAAATGATAGTGGAATTATATGCTTTTGAAAATGAAAATGAATAAATAAAAATTATCCCTTAAAATTTCCGTTTTATCTTTATCAAGTTTGGTTTTATATTGAAACACCGCGACTGGGAGTTAAAAGACAAAAATATAATTAAGAACTATGCACAAGCACAATCAATGTCAACACTGTTAATAATTAATAGAAATTTTTTGCCGAATTTAATAGAGAAATATGTTTCCTTGAATTTCGTTGTACTGTACCAGGTAAAAGTAATTTTGCAAAATGGTATTGGAGTTAAATTAAACCAATTCGCAACACCAAAAATAAATCAAAACACATGCATATGGAAGAAAGAAAAAGGACAATCTCATGTTCAGGGGTTCAGGTTCTTCCTGAAGGTACTGCGTAACTACAGTGTGGTACCATACACATAAGAATGGCCTCTAACCACCTAATCACAATTGAGATACCTATTCATTTGTCAACCTTTTGTTGCGTGTACAGTTAATCCACCTGATTCATACGTACGCATTATTTTAAAGTGATTAATGAATAAATGATTTAGTTTCATTACAAAGATCAACTGTCATATTGACTTTTTCAAAGAGTCTCCTGGTTGGACCCAAGAACAAACGTATATTATAAGAATCACAGTCACGAGGAAGAATTTGTAATTGCAAAATGTCAGCTATTAATTTACCTTGTGAAAGTTGATGTTGTCGTCAAAGGGCACAAAATATCCAAACCTTGTGGACCTGAGCCAGGTGATGGTGTTTCGGCAAACTGGCAATAGTATAATTGCCATGTTGAACTTCAATGTCTCGGCTGCACCTTTTGCTGTTAAGAGGCAATAACCCATCACTTTGAAAGCACTTTTTTGCTTGTATTGGAAGAATTTCCATGTGAATAACCCAATCATTATCATCATCCATAATGCTAAAACCCAAATTCTTCTCCAATTTTCTTGCAAGAAGTATATGAACTGTTTGCTTAATCTCCTTATTGGGCCTCTCTTTCTTAGCCCCTGTAAGTTTTGACTCAAGGCCTGGCTGGTGTAGCTTAGTGCTTGGCTATAGCTTAAATACGTGTCCTTTTGAAGCAAAAGTGTTTCTAGTTGCCATAGCTGCACATCATTATCAACACCAAGAAAATAATGCAACAAAATGATCAGCTAGTGAATTGTATTATGGACAACAGAATCTTAATCATGCCAATTGCACTACCAATATTGACGGACAATGCAGCATGTGGACGGGGAAAGACTAATGGGATGATGTGACATTATTGCTCACATGTAAAGCCAACTATGTGTCTCAGGTCCAAAACGTGGCAGGATATTATTCAAATAATCAATAATGAAGTGTTATATATATATATATATATATATATATATATATATATATATATATATATATATATATATATATATATGCTCAAAACTACTAATAATAATTGTACTCACATTTTCGTTTAATAATACTGAGTTTAATGTCACTAAATTTTTTATTTAATGGTTAAGACGAAAGTTATGACTTCTAGAGATTCCAGGTTCGAATCACATTTAAGGCGGGTTAAGATTTACAACTTTTTTAAAAAATTACTAAAATATAATGGTTCCACCGATGATGATAATAAAAAATTACGTAATGTTTACCCCGCTAAATTAAAAAAGATTATCTGTTAAAGATAGCGTTATGATCTAGCAGTAATCTAGTACATTAGCACTATGATGTTACTTCCCGATTTAAATTGGTGGTGAAATGAAGTGGGTCACCTCAAGTTTGAAACTAAATAGAAATTAGTTAAGAGCTAGATCTCTTCACTCTTTCGGGTTCAAATAATTAAAACATTAATATAAAAAAATAATGATTCAAAATATAATATTGCTATTCAGCTATTACCAAACAAATTGGACTTTACTAAGTCCCAGCGGAATATTGACTGTGAAGGAAAGTTAAAAGTAACAAGTATAATTTATTGGCTTTCTCAAAGCGGTTAAGCTACCGGAATTTTTCTCACCATTTACACAAAAAAACTGGTCACTTTTTTTGCGCCATCTTGTTGACATTTGCCGATTCTTTATTCTTGTTTATTAATTGATAAATGTTGTTTTCTTGGTATGTGGTTGAACTGTACAACCCAATTATTTGGTGATTAGTTGCCTAACGAAAGATTTCTAGAAGAAATAGGCTAACGAAATGTTGTACCTATTTTGTCTCGACAAAAACAATATAACAATTATATTAATCAGACTAAAGATGGTACAATTATTTAAGCAAATCAATTAGACACATGAAAATGAATCCATTGGCTAATTAATCAACTGTAAATTGAAGCGAGTGACAAAATAAAAGCTGCTCACTATATAATTTTGCTTGAAAGTGTTATTAAGTATAGCATATAGTAAAAGGGCCCACCTCGATGTAGCCTAGTCTTTCTGGGTCCAACTCTTCCATGATCAGGGCTGCGTATTCCTCTGCTTGTTCTCTTAGTCGTGACAGCTTGTTTGCGGATGCACTTAGCATGATAATCTACAAACATATTTACCATCAATGATTTATTAATTTATTTTTTATGAAAGGTAATATTGTTTGGACTAAAAAGCCCCCACCTACCCCACATGGGAATGATACTATTTTTTCTAGAACGTTATAATAAGTATTATGGATAATATGAGATTATTTATTTGGGAAAAAAAAAAGTCAAGATGCCATATTGCCATCTTTTGATCTCAAGTGTCTTAAGAGGGGAAGACCCTAAATTAACTGTTGAAGAATAATGAATATCCAATAAATAAAGATAAGATGCTTGAGAACATGGCAAGGAAACGTCACAAGCAAAAAAACATACCAAAACAATGAATAACTATATTTGGAGTGGTTAGCATAGGAATTTCATGGATTATGGTCACCCAATCCTGTCCACCGATGATTAATCTATCCATAATGACAGCCTGTAGGCTTATAATTTATTTAACTGATTTGGAAAGAGTAACTTCGCTAAATATTTTATTTTGTTTTTGCATTACAGGCTTATGTTGCTAATTCAACTTTAATTCAGACTAGATTATAGATATATGGGATGACTAATCTTTTGATATATATCCATGAAATTTAAAGTGAATTATTGTACACTTGTCTAAATTTATATAAATTTATTTTTTCATGTCAAAAACTCAAATCTGTAATAAAGACACGTCTTATTGTTTGCACAATTATTTTTTACCTCTTTCACTTCTTCTTCTGTAATTCTACCGTCTTCATTTTTGTCCACCCTGTAAACAACCCAATAAAAAGATTATAATTCCTCACGTGTAAACAACTACAGCAATGCCAAATTACTTATTTCATTTGAAAAAAATCTGAATTATACGAAAGACAGTTCTATCCTCGCAGTAAATAAATATACAACCGCACTGTTACTGTGAACAAATTCGTGAATTTAAGTTGTTAAAGCTAGAAAAGAAGATTGAATAATTGATGATTTTTTTTTTTTGAAGAAAATGGACTGTATTAAGAAGAACTGATTAATTAATTAGGGGGATTAATGTTCTGAATTTTATGCGTACATGTCGAAGAAGATCTGAAGTCGAGAATCAAAGCTCTGATCTGTAATTTGGGACCAAAATTCATAAAGTTCGTCTCTGCCAATCTTTTCGACTTTCAATCTCCGTCTCCTACCTAATGCATCGAACAGCTCAAGGGCAAACTCCTTCGAATCTCTCATTCCTTGAAAAAGGAAAGATTAACAGGGAAAAAAGAGAGAGAATAAACGCTTCTGTTGATTTAAGTAAGTCATAGGAATGCCGTATGTATGTGATCATGGTAATTCTTACCTATGCATTGGGCGAAATCGGCGCGATACAGATAACCGTCCTTTGCGAGTTTATCAAAATTGTTTTGAACTTCATTCCATGCATCAACGCGATTGTTTTTACTGTTACTTATGAACTTCAATCCACGCAGAGCTTTATGAGCACCAGATCGAGTCCTGTCCAGCTGCGCTCGCTGCCTTCTCAAAGCTCTGGCTGCCAAAGCTGATTCAAATCCACCTCCGGCACCACCTCCATTGCTCTGCGGAGTTGCTAAAACTTTCACCGCCTGTCCATGGCTCCAAGAGAACCTTCTCAATTCAGCCTTCAATTCATGAGAAAACTGCCTCGCTTTAGCCACCGCCTCTGCCTTCAACTCATGCGAAAACTGCAGAAACTTATTCGACGAACTTCGCCTCATATTCGACGAAGATCTCGACACCGATGCAGAGGTAGACACCGGAGTTTCAAATCCAGCAGAGACGGTACCACTCGCATCTTCAATATTAATAACCGTCGCCGGCTCGACACTTCTGAGTACAATAGTGTCGTCATCCTTTAAATCAAAGGTAACTTCAACAAACTCCTCGCCGGAATTCGAATCCGAAGTGCTAGGCGACGTTTCATCTCTCAACAGCGAGTTGCCGGGATCGGCGTCGGATGCCCGACGCAGATCATGCATAGGCAATCCCGTCATCAGATATTCCCCACGCAATCAATCTCACTCAAAATATAAAAATATTGCAACCTTATGGTTGCTATTACAAGAAAATAGTGAGAGGAGATTCAGATTTGAGTTTCAGTACAGAAATGGAGCTCATAAGGAATATGATGGAATGGACATTTACACGCGGAGTCTGCTAGAAGAAAAAAAAACTCAAAAAAGCAAGAGGTTGAAGATGACAATTTTCTGTAGTATTGGTAGAGAGAAATTGGGGAAAGGAGAGTCGTTCAATGTGCAACTCGGGCAGGCCCATTTATACATATTGTTAGCAATACCAAATGGAGTTGAAAAGAAATTTGAAGTTGCATTTTTATTTTGGTTATATTTAAGGTTATAAAAATGTAAGTGTCATTTTCATTAGAAATTTTAGTAATAAAATCGCAACTTTAAAATATTTTATAAACAGGAATCAATAGAAATACATTTGACACAATATATTTTAATTGGTTTTATAGACGTTTATTAAATATTAGCATTCAATAAAATTATATGAATAGGAAGACTAAGCACAAACAACTCTTGTGGTAGGAATTGAAACTTATGGCTCTGACTTGCTTAACTATTGAATAATCCGAGTTGGATACGATCCCTTTTTACTTAAGAGTTAAGACTTAAGACTATATAAATTAACTGTGTTAAATAATAATTAACAATTTGGGCATCAAAATTATAAATTGACGTCATTTAAATTTTTTTGTCAATTGTAATTTAAGTAGGTCAAACTAAAATTAAAACTGCAACCTTTAAAAAGTTCAATTATTATTTTAATCTTCAAAACAAAATAAGGTATTCGCTAAGACACTAATATAAATATTTTAGTACACTTGATAAAATATTTTAAAAAAATAGGTTATATGATTTCACTGCTTTTAAAAATGATTTTTTGAAATTATACTTTTGCAAATGTGTTTCTGTGATTACAAAATTCTGATTTTCAATTTAAAATTTCATTACAAAGTAGTTAATCTTATTCATTTTTAATTGAATTTTTGTAATTTAGTTAATAAAATACTCCAATACAATTTGATTATTTATTTTAGAATTTTTGAGACGTAAAAATATTTGTCTTGATTAGAATGTGATGATAATATTCAAAAAATCAAAATAAAATGAAAAAACATTTCCGAAAACTATTCAAAAAGTATAATTCTTAAATACTATTATTAAATTATAGGAATGTTTTCTGTAACACTATTGTTTTTTACGATTTTTTTTCTTTTTGCAAACTTTTTAAAACCACGTACACACACTTAATAAAACATTTCCACATAAATTTTTTTTATTAAACTGTAAAACTACAGAACATGTTTTAAATTTACACTAAAATCAATAAAATCCAACTCATTATTCACATAAGTTTGTTTTTGCTTTTCTCAAGTTACAAGAAAAATTTTAAAAAACGTGTTGCATGTAAAAAATGAGTGGAAGACATAAGAGGAAATACAATTTCGAGGATAACAAATTTTAATTCAAATAATCTACTAAATTAATATGGCTCATTTAATTAACCAATTATTGCAAAATACAACAACAAATTAAATATTTTACAGTGCTTTCATTTTTCAGGAAAAACATTTTAAATTAAAAAATATTATATTAGTTTAGATAATTGATGTTAGATAATAATTGTAAGAATAAGGCTAAAAGATTCATTTAGTCCTCATTTAGGACCTATCTTTTTTAATATATTACTCCCTCCTGTTCATAATATTTGTCGTTTTAGAATTTTCATCAAAATCAATAAGACATTTAATGCACTATATAATGACTACTTTAACCCTTTTACTTTATAATAAAATTCTTTCCCTTCTTAGTTATCAACTTATAAATTAATCTACATTTAATATCTTTCCTAATTTATTTTCTAATTAATGCAAGGGTAAATTAGGAAAATCTTGTTAAAAAGTGCATTGATATTTTAAAATGGCAAATATTGGAAACTAAAGTCCAAAGTCTAAAATGATAAATATTAGGAACCAGAGAGAGTATATTGTTTCTCGGTGTTTGCTTGAATAAATTGTTTACGGCGCGTTGCAATGTTTTTTTCCCATCCTAAAAAGCAGTTGAATGCATTTTTTCATATAGTACTTTAAGATAAAAAAAAGGGAATTCATATTTGGAGGCATAATTTATTCTTACCTGTAAATTTAAATATTTTGTATAAAATTGGGCGATAATGAAAAAAAGGATATCAACCTAATGATATCTCTAAAAGAAATCATTTACAAATTTACCGTTTTTGTAGAAATACACAAATATTGTTCACCAAATAAATATATACGTATAAATATATACCAATGAAAAAGAAGAGAATGATGCTTATATGTGGCAAGTGGTGAGTGACCACTTGAAAGAAATGAAATGGGTATAGCTTTCTTGCTTAGCTATCTTCAGCATAAACGCGTTGAATTGTTGATGATTGATTCAAAAGGAAAAAGAGATAATACTACCAAAGAGTCTTAGTAGTGCTATGGTCCTCATATTCTACTAGACGGTGATTAATTGAGATTAAATGGTTCACAATCATCTTAGATTCAGTTAATTGTTTTTTAAATGTTGTACAGCTCGAGCTGAATATATATACTAAAACCAACTCCAAATGATTCCTTATCTCGGGGAATTCCTCAAAATGGGGAACAGTCAAGTTTAACCATTTTTCATATGGTATACCTTCAAAATGGGATTTCTCAAATATAGTAAATAATACATTCCCCATTTTGATCGATTGAATAAAATATTACTTTTTGGAAATTTGAATAAAATAATTATAATTTTTGATTTTTATTGTTTTTAATTTTTGTTTTGTTATTCTTTTTATTAGTTCAATAATGAAATATTTTTATTTTAAAGTGAGTTTGATTTTAGGAATGGAAAATGGGGAATATGGGTGGAGAAAATACACCGCAAATCCTGGGAATATGGGTGGAGAAAATACACCGCAAATTCTGCAAAATGGGATTTGAAGAATGGAAAATGTTAGGACTTGCTTAAGTTAAGACTCACAAAATACATTTAGGATTTGAAATTAGTCTAAAAAATAAAATCTCATGTACAGGTTGATAAATAGTTTCGTGATAATATAATATAAATCAAACTCTAACCCATTCTAAACTCAACCAAAGTCCTACTCAAGTCCGCAAAATTTTAGGTGCCTTGTAACATCCATTGATCGGGAGTGTCACAGTAACAGTAACTATCAGTAACTTATCAAATCACCATATTTCACATTAATACTTAAACAAATTTACTTTCAATATTCATACACAAAAACTCCAAATATTATCAAAATGCAATTCTCGCTCTTCATACTAACTAATACATGTCATTATTTTACAAACCAAAATGTTATATAGAAATAATAATAATCCACCTTGAGTCTTCTCCCTTTTTGTAATCTTCAAGTTGATCCACTTATATTACTTCGGTCCACACTATCTACAGAGCTTCTAAATCTGCGTGTAGAAAAGAACTACACGCTAAGCAATTTGCTTAGTGGTGTACACTAATTCCGGTTTCATAGAATTTAAAACATAAACAAAATACCATTTATTTATGATTAAATAAAATCATGATAACACATTTCAAAATTTCAATATACATATAAAACTCGTCTCCAAATGTTTTACTTATAGCCATGAACAATAATTGCTTGAAACAAACTAAGCATCGTTAATGGTATTAGATACAGGGGTTGGCATTAAGCCCGAAGCTCCTAATAACGGCACAAAGCCCGAAACCGAAGCTCCTAATAATGGCATAAGGCCCGAAGCTGAAGCTCCTATAATGACACAAATATCAAAGCCGAAGCTCCTGAAATCAGTAATCATAGTATCGGCACTAAGCCCCGGAGACAAAGCTCCAATTGTTTGTACAGCACTGTACCCCCCTTTATTAGCGCCAATCTACCCGAACCCATTTTTAACTCGTTTACTAAGAGCAATAAATATATATAAAATTCTTATAATTTTAGACTTAAAATGTTTCCTAATTCTTCAAAAAAAAAAAATCTCAAATTCTTAAATTTTCAATCAATAAATATCAATGAAACACAATAAAATTAGTATTCATGTTTTCAAAAATTTCCAGATTTTATGACCTGATTTCCCCTGCATTTTTCTCTATTAAAACGTCTTCAAATCAAAAAGTTAATTCATAAAATACCTAGTCCTATGTCTCAGTTTTTTAATGCCACAAAAATCACAAAAATCCAGTCAATATATATCACGTTATACTCAAAATACTGAACAGTGTGCAAACTGAAAAACTTCCAAAAATAGATTTCATAATTCAACTTCAAACGGAAATTTCATGCAGAAGGAAGCCGAATCTCACAAAAGTTCCTTCTAAACAAATAAAATACAGCTTTTTCTAATATCAATAGAGTCAAGAATTGCTCAAATCAGAATAGTATAATATAAGAAAAAATTAAAACAAAAACAGGGGTACAATCTGGAAATTTTCCAGCAAAACCGGAAATTCGAAATTAGTGTACACAAACCTCTTTTAAGCTCTTTAATGGTTTTCTTCCACCTCTTTCCCCTTTGATATGTTCATATTAGCTTCCTCTACAAAAATCATAATTAATTCTATCAAAATACTACTTAAATATACTTTCAAATACCTTAAATATGCTTAATATATCATGATCTATACTAATGAAACCTTGATTTCACTTACCCCAATTTAGTTTACTATTCATCAAGAACTTAGAATCTGAAATTCTCTTCTCCTAGCCTTGATTCACTGAAGTTGATGATAATAGGTGACTTAAGGATTGATTTCTAATAAGGATTTGAAGTCGAAACGAAGAAATCAGAATTTTTTAAGTTAAGGAATTTTGTAAGGAATGGGGTGAAGAAAGGAAGAAGAGAATGAAGGAGATGAAAATGATAATACACAGGAGAAGAAGAGGTGATGATATAATTATAAAACTATTTGATGTGAAATTACCATTTTGCCCTTAGTTTAATTATATTATATACTTACCACATTTTCTCTATTAAACCGTCTTATAATTTCATAATTTAATTCCATAAAAGAATAACATACACATAAAATTATAAGCTCCCATGATAGCTTATATATTTTCTCTTGTATGAATTATAATTATAGAAATTTTTGGTTTCAAGTTGCATAGTTTCGGATCAAAGTTTGACTAGCGGTCAAACTTCGCTCCGTTTGACTATTATCGAACTTCAACTTTTTCTTATCATTCCTTTAATATTATAACAATATACCAATATCAAAATTTAGAAATTTTGGAGTGTTACATGGCTTGAGATGGATTAGGGATGCATATTTTAGGTGGTGAAAACCTTATATTTTCGGCTCAACCTAATCATAAACATGTTTGTTCTATACATACAATGATTTTTTTACCTGGATCGATTATCAACACTGATGGAGAGAGATAGTCATGGATTTAAGATTCAACCTGATTAAATCCATTATCGAACCAATTTTTCTTAAAATATATGAAAATAGTAATATTTTTATAATTTGACGTTAAACATGTAATTTAAGAAGCTATATCACATGTACATCCACAAAGTGGGTGAGGTGATCAAGGTTCGAATCCTGGCATCTGCAATTGCTTCAAAAAGAAGAAGCTATCACATCAATAGTTAATAAAATTTAATGTTAATACTTATAATTCAACATTCATACTTTAAATATAAATAAAAAAGCATAATACTAAGAAAGAATATGTTACTATTTTCAAAGAAGATGAATCTAATTCAAATTAAAAATATTTTATAAATAGATGAAAGTTAAAAAATTTGATTATAGTATAGAATAATTACACATCTAAATACAATATATTTTTTAAAAAAATATTTTCATAAGTATAATTTTTTTGTAAATAATTTAATGTTAAGTTAGATGTTAAAATTTTTTTATGTAATTTAGTGATATAAAAATGTAAATGAACATTTTAAATCAATTAAAAGTGTTGAATCTGGATCTTAGATGATGCTCGGAGAATGTTTTGACATTCACTACGAGAACTAGCTTCAGAGGCAGTAATCTAAGTCAGAGGCAAGTCAAGTAAGTATAAAGTCTAAAACAACGTTAGAGTCTAGCCAATATTAAAAGCATCAATCAGAATGATACAAGGATCAGAAGATGCGTTTGAGTCTTCAATAAAGCGAGGGTTCTTCAAAGGCTAAAAGATTGTCTCAAAGGGAAGTATCCTCTGAGCTAGTTGGTTTAAGAACAAATTAGATGTGAGATATATATTTCAAATTATTTGATAAGAAAATTCTAAAGCATCACACGAATCAACTTCACCATGGCCTTGTTCTCTTCACCTTCAATTTAGTTCAGTTCAATTAAGTTAAGTTCAGCTAAGTTCAGTTAAGTTCAGTTCAGTTCAGGTCCATTAAGTTAAGTTAAGTTAAGGTTTATTAAATTCAGTTCATGTCCATAAATTTTAATTTTAATAATGACTATTCTAATTAATCTTTAATAAATTAATAGTAATAATAATAAAAAGAAGAACAACGATAAAAAATATTAATATAGAAAAATAATTATAATTTAATGTAGTTAATATTGATTATAAATATAGTAAAAATAATTTTTAAATTGCGATAATTACCAGTTTTATTGATATAATAATAGTATTAATGTAATTATAATATAATAATATTTTCATTTATAATCATA
>CATIWQ010539257.1:0-19015 GCA_949673415.1 Euphorbia schlechtendalii
AAATCCTTACTCTGCCACGTGTCTTGTTGTTTACTTAGTTCCTGTACCGAGCTGTTGAAACGGGGCGTTTAAGCTTTAGAATAGACTTTTACCGTTTTCTGTTGCAAGGGAAGTCGTTTTGACTCTCCTCTGTTCTTCTCTGTAATCGAGCTATAAAGCTCTGCTTCTGTACTGAGTTTTGGGTAACAAATGAATAACAGAATTTTCTCCTTCTCACTCTAGTTTCTTTCTCTCACTAATCAGTTACAGAATTTAGCTCGCATCAGTGTAGAATGCTAGGATGAAGAGAGAGATTTTGTCAATTTTGCATGTTGATGATTAGAATTAGACTGGATATTTTTTGGGACATAATATCCCTTGACCCATTACTGGTCCAAGTTCTTCTTAAAGCCTCTACCTTATGCAAAGTGTTGCGTTTTTCTTAACCCTAAGTATAAAAACTCCTTTCTTTAGTTGTAAACCTAATCCCTCTTTGTATCGCTTAAACTTTTTTCTCTTTTCTTCTCATCTGTTCATTGATTGCGTTGATCTTTGATCCCTTTGATGGCTATGATCCGTTGATTTGTTAAGGCAGTTACTTACTTAAAGCCTACTATATATTTGTCAAATTCTAATGGATTCTGCTACTATTGAAGAAGGTGATCTTTTATGGTTTAATCTCTGTCTATATGCGGTTGGGGTTTAGGCTTTTCTCTGGTTATTTTTCTAGGTTCTAGTATGCTTTAAAGGATTCTTGTTTTAAACCAGATAATTTTTTTTTTCTAGCCTTTTGATTTCTCCACCATCTAATAATAATTAAGCTTCTCTCTTCTTCACCAGCTGAGGTACCCTTTAACAATGGTATTGAGTACCACCAAGGGGAGTAACCCAAAAATCTATTACGTTTTTTATTTTTCTATAGTTTCTATTTGAATGAATGCATGTTTTGATAGATATGTTATTATTAAAATCATTTACACGTGGTATTAGAGCAGTTTGATCTTGATCTGTGTTTGCATGCGTAGTTCCTGAAGTTTTTATTCTCTTTAGTGCGATTAGAATCATTCCATGTTTTTTCTAAGTTGCGATCCTTTATGTTTTTTTTCTATAGTATCACTTTCAGATTATCGTTTTAAAAGATTAAAGTCTTTGATATTGATGTCTTGCATTTATTCTATCTGCAATTTCAATTTTTTAATTCCTTTGCGCAAAAACTTTTGTATGTTGATTTTCCTTCTTTTATAAATGTTTCCATATTTCTAAAATTATGATGTTTTTTGTTTAAGAAAGTTTGTTTTCAATAGTTTGCCATTTCCTTCTCATTTCACTTGGATATAGTTCTTTGTGAGATTCTAATTTTGTTGTTGTTGTTTGTCTATTCAAGTTATGTGCTTCCGTTCATTCTCTGAGGAATCTTGAACAAAATACAAAGGTACTAGAAATCTATCAAAAAAACTCTAAACTTCAAAAGGTAAACCATTCTAAATATCCTCTCTAATATGATTCATTATTAAAAGTAGATGCCAAAAGGAGTATTTGCATACTATAAGTAAATTTCTCTATTCTTTTATTTCTTTGGTTGAGTTTTGATTAAGACAGAAGATCTTTTTATGCATATTTTTCTTGTGATCTTGATTTTTACTATTTTTTTTCTCTTTTGTTGTCATGTACCTTTAAACTTCTAACATATATTTATAAGTGTATAATTACACTTATTATCATAATAATTTTACACATTAAACACCATAGTTTAAGTCATTTTTATACTTCATATAAAAGATTTCACGTGGTATGTAGTTATTTTTTATGCAAATGCATGTACTATGTAAATCTTGGAAGTAAAATGATTAAAGTTGGAAATCTATGAAAAAAAGAGTGAAAAAGGTGCAAAAAGATGCGTGGAACTAAAGGATTTGGCTTAGGATTGAAGCTGTCGAAGATCGGTAAAGTTACTAAAAGGATTCTAAAGAAAAACGCAATTCAAGGTCGCGACAACCATAGCATCAATTGTTCCTCTCGTTGCATGATTTATTCCATTGTAGAAAGTTTGTAGAATAACTTTCTGAGGTAAACCATGATGAGGACAAACCCATTGAAGTTCCTTATAACGTTCCCAGGCTTCGTATAAGGATTCACTTTCTTTCTGGGTAAAGGAAGTGATTTCTTTAATGAGTCTTGCGGTTTTTGCTAAAGGGAAATATTTAGTTAGAAAGGCTTGGGCTAATTGGTTCCAGGTAGTGATAGAATTCGGGGGTAAAGAACTCAACCAAACTTTCGCTTTATCACGGAGCGTAAAGGGGAATAAGCGAAGTTTGACTGCTTTTTCAGGGACATTGGGCATTCTGAAAGTATCACAGACTTCTAAAAAGTTTGCAATGTGGGAATTTGGATTTTCATTGGGCAGACCATAGTATTGCACATTGTTGCTAATCATTTGAAGTAATGCTGGTTTTATTTCAAACTGATGTGTATTAATTGGCGGTCTAGCAATTCCTTGATTGTTACCATTGATGGTCGGGATAACATAATCCATAAGCCTTGGTTGAGGTGCATCTTCATTTGGAATTGGATTTGGGTTTGGATTTGCGTTTTCAACTTAACCGGCAGCCATTCTTTTCTCTTGTCTCTATATTTTTGTCTCCTTATCGTACCAAATCGTTCAATCTCTGATTCGAAAGATGCCAAACTTTCTCCCAAACTATGCGTACTTGGCATGCACACGCTAGAAAGAAAACTCAATGAATAAGCAAGAAAAATATGTTAATAACCAGAAAATAAAAATAATAATAATTAAAAATGAAAATAAATCTATATAATATAATAAATTTGCCCGTTTTCCCAAAATTAAATCTTTAAAATGAACTTGTCTTCCCCGGAAATTTGATCCTTAGAACGCTAATGCCTTCCCCGGCAACAGTGCCAAAAACTTGTTCGCCACATTTCTACTGATAAGTTTAATAACTTGTTCGCAAGATTTGGCTACACTCATTTCGAAAAGCTTATCCTCAATAATAGTGCAAAAAACTTGTTCACATAAAATACAGGTGTTGTCAGTACCTCTTATCAAATAGAAAAATGATGATAACTACAAGTATATAGTTGCGATGTAGTTTTAAAAGATATCGAACCCACAAGGAAGGAACCAATTCTAAAGATCAACAAGGGAAAACAGAGTAAAGAAAATAAAAATAGATTTGAGATTCTGGATAGGAAGATTAGAATGAAAAATGAGTAAATATAGATGTGGAAGACAAGAGAATCTAAATATAGAGATTTTCCCTACGAACAAGTATAGCAGAGAAAATATGTAAGTTCAACAAAGATGTTACGATACACTAAACTATCTAACAAACTTGGTTCAAAACATTCAGATGTTCAATGATTCGCCGTAGAGCAACACATGAAATAACTTTTCTAAACCTAGCGCAAATGAATTAAGATAATTATATAAACCTAGACAACGTCAATACTATGCTTTGTACAGGTTGCTCTCACATAGCCACATTTAGCAAGTTGCCATTCCAAAAATGTTGGCTCACTAAACAGTGTTATATCATAGATCCAGTGATTATACACGATATTGTTAATCCCGAAACTACTCTTAAAATTAACTCCAATGTACATAACTTGATTAATATAAAAGACTTAGCACGAAATACGCATTATGACACATAGACATATCATAAACTTCGAAATAGAAAGTATAAGTAGAGAGCAAAGCAAAGTTGTAAGGTATGCAAGTGAAATTTAAAGTTGATCAAACCGTATCCACTCTTTAATGGGAGTCATCAATTCCCGCAATTCCTATCTGCTTTGAATTCGGTCTCGACCCGTACAGAACCTCTGCTAGGATGCTATTCTTTGCGAATATCGAACAAAAGAATATTAAAGAACGAAAACTTTTATTGATAAGTGATTTGAAAGTACACTTATACAACAATCACTCGAGAATATAGAGAAATCTAGTGATCGAAACAAGGATTCGAATCACTTAAACATTTTCTCACTAACACTTATGAACGTAGCGAAACTAGATATTTATTCTCTATCTACACACAATATAAGTAACCTTATAATTGTACTCTAATTCTCTCTTCGTTGATGCATTGATGCACGAAATTGATGAGGTTTGGAGCCCTATTTATGGAGTTCAAAGGGTTGCGTCTATCTATATGAAGAGTTGTGTCCATTGGTGAAAGATTGCATCCCTTCATTGTGATTGGTTGAGAAGCTTTGATATAATCCACAATGGATAGGCACCTTTTCATGATTGGTTGACTTATGATAGGTGTCTTATCATTGGTAGTTGATGGCAGTTGATTGACCTTATCTGGTGGTTGGTAGTTAAGAAGATTAAACCAGAAAACCATCCAAGTCACGACCGTGATATACAAGTCGTGACCGTGAATCTTTGATTAGCGGACTTTTGCTTCTGAAGTATACAAGTCGCGACCACGAATGATTGTCGTAACCATGAACTAAGTTGTTATTCAGAATTCTCCTTTAAACTTGTTCGATTTTTGACAGCTTCGACCCTAAGCCAAATATTTAAGTTCCACGCATCTTTTTGCACCTTTTTCACTCTTTTCATAGAATTCTACTTTAGATCATTTTACTCTCAAGATTTATGTAGTATGTGCATTTGCATAAAAAACAACTACATACCACGTGAAATCTTTTATATGAAGTATAAAAATGAGTAAAACTATAGTGTTAAATGTTTAAAATTTATATGATAATAAGTGTAATAATACACTTATCACCAAACACCTCAAATGAGTAAAGATGCTTGTTGAGAACACTTAAACTAAGTTCTATTATGTTAGACTCAATAAAAATGTTCTTGAAGGAGTCTAAAATTTCAAGCTTACTTAAACTCTCACACAACTTATCTTTTCGAAAATGTGGACTAATCCTCAAACTTGCTTAAATAACCAAAAATGCCCCAAGTTCATGCCCTATTCATGAACATATACACTCAAACTCAAAAACTACAATTCAACATGAGTTACAAGATGTTAATTAAGTCACCAAAGTATTTAACTAACTCAAGAACACTCAATAACACAAAATCACTTCAAACCTTTGCTTAACCTTAGAGCTCTCTTACTTATTGATATTTTGCACGAAAATGAGCTCCCTTTCTTACTGAAACTCATCTCTAAACTTAAAGGGAGCCCCTTAGCTTAGCCTTAGGATATCTCCTACTTTTTCACTTTTCCCAGTTTAAACATCAATCCTATGTGAAAGGGAGTGTGCCAAATCCTAGGAAAAGAGTCAAAATCTGGTTTTTCAGACAACATATTCGAGCATGTAGGGGGTGGCTTTTTGGCCTGAAAATTGCAGAAAGTGCAATTTTGGTTCTGCTGTAGAGTTGATGTCGTTAATAACATGGGTGATGTCGTTAACGATATCAGCCATATCATTAATGATATGGCCATATCTTTAATGACATGGCATTTCCAAGCTGGGCTTTTTCTTTTGGTTTTGGCTTTTTAAGGAAGAAGAGGCCCAAAGAAATAAAGCAGATGATTTCCAGATGATTTTAGGACCCTACAAAATGTAAAAAGCTAACAAGGGAAAAAATTACAACTTCATGATCAAACTCACGAGTCGGGAGTAAAATCTTGTGCTCACAGTAGACCAACTATGTAATAAAGGCAAGAAGGTTACATTCGACTCAACGGGTTGCTTAGTTATTGATTGTAAGACTAACTCAACTATACGCTTTGCTCATAGAATTAATAATGTGTATATGATTGATTTATCCCCAGGCTCCACTAATGTTTATCTTGTATCCAAGGAGGAAAATTCATAGCTTTGGTATAGAAGGTTGGGTCATATAAATATGAACATTCTGTATAAACTTGCCAAAAAGCAACTAGCTGTGGGTTTACCCAGTATCAGCTTTGAGAAAGATATGATTTGCTCAGCTTTCCAGCTTGGTAAGCAAGTTAAAAAATCATTTAGATAAATAAACAATGTAGTATCTAAGAGACTGTTATAGCTCCTCCACCTAGATCTATTTGGTCATGTTCAACCTATAAGCATGGGTGAAAAAAAGATTATCATTGGTAGTTGTGGATGAATTTACGAGATTCACATGGGTAGTCTTGCATAGCAGCAAAGATGAGACCTTTGAGTTTTTTGTCAAACTTAGTAATCGGTTAATGAACGAACTAGGAACTAAAATTAGTAGAATCCGAAGTGATCATGGATGTGAATTCAAGAACTTTAATTTCAAAGAATTCTATTCAGTGCATGGTATTGACCATAACTTTTCTGCTCGTTAAACTCCTTAACAAAATGGGGTTGTAGAAAGGAAGAACAAAACCATAGTTGAAATGGCTCAATCCATGTTGAGTGATAACAATCTACCAAAGTACTTTTGGGAAGAAGCTGTTAACGTAGCATGTTATATCATTAATCAGGTTTTAATTTGCCCAATTCTTGAGAAGACACCCTATGAGCTTTAGCAAGGGTCCAAGTCTAAGATTGGTCATCTCAGACCATTTAGCTGTAGGTGCTTCATTCTTAACACCAAGTAGAAGCAAGGAAATTTTGATCTAAAGGTTGATGAAGGTATCTTTTTAGGTTACTTAACTAATAGTAGGATATATAGAATATATGTCAAAAGGACTAACTTATTAGAGCAGTCTATGCATGTAAATTTTGATGAAAATAATAAAGCAGATAGATGTCTATCTAATAAAGATGATAGATTAATCCAACCAGAGAATCAACTCAGCATACCACTATATGTGCTTCCCAACCTAGCACAAGAACAAGAATCTGAGGAAGTTAAAGTTGACGAAGATCTTTTCATCAACTTCAATGAAGAAGAAGATCAAGCTGAGCCTTAATAATCCAACGTAGAGGCTCCTGTTGTAGATTTGAGTCTTCCAAAAGATATTATAACTCATCGCAATCACCCTCTCAAAAGCATTATTGATGATATTCATAATCTTGTGATGATAAGAGGTTAACTCAACAGAATGATGAGCCATCCAGCATTCTATTCATTTATTGAACCCAAGAAGTTCGAAGACGTAGAAGGAGATTATTATTGGAAGATCGTGATACAAGAGAAGCTGGATCACTTCAAGCATAATGATGTTTGTGATCTAGTTTTAAAACCTAAAGGAAAATCAATTATCGACATCAAATGGGTTTTCAAGAACAAGCTTGATGAAGATGGCATTGTTGTCAAGAATAAGGCCAAACTTTTTGCTCAAGGCTACAATTAGCAAGAAGGTATATATTATGATGAAACCTATGAACCTGTAGCTCATCTTGAAGTAATCAGGATTCTATGTGCTTTTGCATCTCATCTGAACTTCAAATTGTTTTAAATGGATGTTAAGAGTGCATTCCTGAATGGCTTCATTCAAGAGGAAGTTTATGTGCTACAGCCTGCAAGCTTTGAAGGTTCGAAGAATCCTGAGCATGTCTTCAAATTGAAAAAAGCTCTCTACGGATTGAAGCAGGCTCCAAGAGCATGTTATGAGAGGTTGACCAATTTCCATATCAGTAAAGGATATAAAAGAGGGATAGTAGATACAATTGTGTTTATCTGGAAAAGAAAAGAAGATGTGTTGCTAGTCCAAATCTATGTTGATGATATCATTTTTGGAGCAACTGATGAGAAGATGTGCAAGGAGTTAAGCAAGCAAATGAAAAGTGATTTTGTAATGTTAATGATGGAAGAGCTCAACTTTTTCCTTGGACTTCAAATCAAGCACTGAAGATGATATCTTCATCAGTTAAGCAAAGTATACCAAAGAAGTTTGATATGGAGCATTCGAAGACAATGTCCACTCCCATGGTGTCTTACACCATCTTGAGTAAGGATGAAGCTGGTAAGCCTGTAGATAGCAAATTCTACAGAGGAATTATCAATTCTCTCCTCTACTTAACTACTAATATGTCTAACATTCATTACTCAGTATGCTATTGCGCACGCTATCAAGCTGACCCAAGAGAATCTCACTTAGTAGCTGTTAAGAGAATTCTCTAGTATTATTAATGCATTAATAAGACAAAGTCCATGACTACTTCATAGAGTAAAAGTGCTAGGATATAGTGAGAGCTATGTGGTGTGAGAACTGCACATACGTGTTACTATGAATAGTCTAAATATCCCTAGTTATAGTTTTATTGAGACTGGACATCAATGAAGCAGATAGACTAGCATGTGTAGGCTTACTCCTTGGATTAGATCCAAGCAACCGATCTCATGAGCTGAAGGTGGCACCTTGAGTTAACACATGAAAGTATTCGGGTAATACATTGGAGAGCGCTATAAGACTGTGTTTGTGTCATATCTTATTGCAGTAGCAGTACAAGTATCCTTAGACCTGAGATACTAGTTAACTTATGTAGGAGTTGCTATACTTTAGGCCATACTTATTCATACCCTGGTAATCAAGATGACATGGGTGCTTATGGGTATAGTGATGATCACATATTGATAACCTGAGTAGTTAAGATGGGATCCATCACTCCTGATATAGTGAAATAATGGGAGATGTACCTTAGGGCTTCTTGTTGAAGAGACATACTCATAAACCTCTTATCAGAGTATAACACTGATAAAACAGGTTTCTAATCAATCTTGATACATTATGGTGAGTGGTATTCTTCATGAACAAGTCTAATTCCAGGATAGTTACGGTTATTACATGAGCTAATACTTAATTCAAGCTCAATAAACTAGATGGTACTTAACCTTATGGAAGGAGTGTATTGTATTGGTTAATACTACAGAACCGGATCAAGTCACATGCATGTGATGTTTTGAGTATCGGGGGATCATACGCCTTTGCTAGAAATCCCATTTGATCGTCTAGAGCCATTGGGTTCTATATCGGTCTGGAACACTATGGGAAGCCAAGTTTAGGTTAACCTCTAGCGGTTCTATACTTTGGGATCCTATGAGGTCAAACACTTAGGTCTTTACTGGACTAAGTAAAGAACATATAGACTGGGTCTATACTGAGAATATTTGTTTTGTCGAACTCATTTGAAGAATTATTAATTGGTTGGACCAAATTTATAATTAAAAGGGTTAAAGAATAAAATTGGGAAAATTGCACGGAGCGGAGAAAGGGAATTTTTCCCATTACGAGTGGGCCCCAAATGAACATGGGTTGTTCGGAGTGGGGCCTGCGAGACTACCCCATAAACTGAAAAGCTTAGGGGCTGCTAGCGCATGGGCTAAACCCATGTGCACTATTGGGCAGCAGGCCTGCAAGCGTTACCCATGGCAGTGCTAACGTGGGCCTGCCGCGTAGGCACTTGAGCGCGTGCCTGCAAGCCATCTTGTGGCACAAGGTAAGCCCATTAGGGTCAACCTGCGGGTCCGAGGAATCCGCGTGGCTAACCTAGTTTTCTGGGATGGGATTTTTCCCATCCCACATTATTAAATGAGGGGAGTTCTCCACTTCTCTCTCCCTATAAATAGGCCTCCCCTCTCCTCCTTATTCCATACTTCAGCTCAGCCTTTCTCTTTGAGTTCGACTTCTTTTCTTCCAAGATTTTGCTAGATCCTCCATGAGTTTCTTAGAGCGACGAATAATTCTGTAGAAGGCTCTTTCTATTTTGAAGTGAGCCTTCTCATTTAATATTTTCAGGTTGGTCTTTGAGCGGTCTAGTAGATGCTGTCTACCAACAGGTTCTACCTCAGTGGAGGTTTTGGTCTGTGAAGATCCATGTGGATCAATCGTAGAGGCCGGATCTAGTTCTAACAGAGTTCTGCCGAATTGCTCTAAGGAAATGCCGCATCCAAAAAAGAGAGAAGCACACATCAACTGGTAATGCTCCAAACTTAGATGCTAGGTTACTTTTATAAGTTTTTATAAACCTATTAGAATCTATGGAATGTTTTAACTTAGATTATATCAATCATGGCATGCTTAAGAGATCCTTTAGGGTTAATTTTAAGTTTTAAAATTCCGCCTATCAACATTGCATGTTCAATTACTATCTTGATTAACAAGCAGTGGTATCAAAGTCTGCCTTATGCTATGCATGATTAATTATGATATGTTGAAATTAGTATTTTCTATGCATTGATTAAAGTATGCTATGCATGACTTAGGTTTCAAATCGTGTTATTGAAAATGATGTGATAACTAGATTAAGGTTTTGCTCAAACTTAGTCTAGGTGATTATCATATAAATTAACAATGTTTTACCACACATGTGAATGCTTTAATTGAGGGTCATCCCATACTTCACTTAATTAAAGAATGAAATCTTTAAATCATAGTTGTACGTGGTATAACGAATCGAAGTACCCATGGTTATTTTGGCAAGGATTGGACTTGGCTGCTCATTCACTTTAAGGGTCCTCTCCTAATCTCCATCGGTATTATGTTCAAGCGTACCGAAGGGAATTTTATGACTTAGTTGATTTCTATTAAGGGAATTGGATTTCGCATATGGTTTTACAAATGTGGTTTAAGTTGTTAGATTAAAACTTATAGACATAGGTGCAAGAACTTCAACATGGACCTTATTTGTTTTGCATGTTATGTAGAGTCTTGGTATAATGGAATGATTATGATGTACTAGTCTTGAGCATGTTCTCTTACAGTTGATAATTCCAAATAACTTGGAATATTATTATCATAATCGTATCCATCGTATAAGACCTAGACTAGGGTGAGACTAGCGACACTAATAAAATCCCTACAATAATATTAAGGCGGTAGATTGTCTTCTAGTCATAAGTCATGATACGAACCTTATTTAAGGATGTAAAGACATGTACAACAAGCTTTCCCTTAACATGTGTTTTGTCATGAGACTAGATGTGGTTAATGCCTTAACCAAAATGGGTTAGTTGTCCATATCATTGGAGTTAATGTCAGGTTGTAGACACATTTGAGGAGTTGTACAATTGGGTATGCATGTTTCGAGAAAGAGAACTCAAATGGATTAGCAATTGCATGGGATGCAAATGGATGGGTTTCAACCATTGTTATCTTGTTATAGCTTGACCTGCTATAGCGGGGGTAATGATAAGTGGCTATTGGTGCTACCTACTAAGAAAAATTGGTTGGACCAAATTTCTCGAATTTAAATAGAAGGGGTTATTTGAATGTCGAGAAATTAGTAAGAATTATGAGTTTAATTAAAAACCTTATATTAAATGCATGTACATATACTAATGTCTAAACAAATTATATCTTATATCTAGGTTTAACAATAAATCCGAACATAAATCTTCATCCAATACTTGACAATAAGTTGACAGGGATCAATTTTAACGAATGGTTCAAGGCTCTTAGAAAAGAGCTTGAGAAGAGCAACATGGATTATGGTTTGGATAATCCTGAACCAGTTAATCCTGATGTTGAGGCTTCTATCCAAGAGAAAGAGGCATATCTTAAGCATAAGAAGGATGCTTTTGTGGTGTCACTTCTTATGCTCGAAATCATGACATTGAAGCTTAAGAAACAACATGATGGTATGGACCTAAAATCCATGCTGATCCATCTCAGAGGAATTCATGAAGGTATGAAGATTGAATGGAATGAAATATTAAAATTCATCATACCTCTGGGAGAAATTATGTGATCCTAGCCTCTGAGCATTGCATTGAATACTTTGAGTATTCAAAGAGAATGACTCATATAAGAATTGAAAGAAATTCCGAGTATGACATACAAATTATGATTGAAAGTTTATCTGATAAATATTCACCTTTTGTGAAAGATTATCTTATGTCAAGAAAGACCAATAAGACATCCGAGTTTATTAAGAAACTTAGAAGTTTTGAAGAAGGTTTGAAGGCTAGAGGAACATGTACCTTGGCAAGTAAGACTTGTATAAAAGGTAAAGGTTTGAAACCCATCAACAAGAGGGTCAAAATATGATCATAAAAAAGGAGAAGCCCAAAGGGATATGTTTCATGTGTGGAAGGCCCAGACACTGGAAACGTGATTGCAAAGCTCTAATTTCTGAACAAGTGAAGAAGAAGCCAAGTGAGGCATCTACTTTAGGTATGTTCATGATAGAGAGTTCCTCTACTGTTCTCTATGAGTCTACATGGGTATTGGATACTGGTTGTGGTACTCATATATGTAATTCTGTGCAAGGGTTGCAGAAAAGTAGGAGGCTTACAAAGAGGGAAATGGACCAAAGAGTTGGAAATAGAGCACGGGTTGTTACAACAGCTGTAGGAACATGTAGCCTTCGTTTGCCTAGTGGCCTAGTTTTAGTTTTGAATAATTGCTTATATATTCCTGCTATCACTAAGAATATTATTTCTGCTGTGCATTTAGCAATAGAGGGATTTGAAATTTTATAATCTAATAATAATTACCAAATTCAACACGATAATGTTCTTTATGCTTGTGGAATATCTATTGATGGCATATACATTCTGGATACTAAAACTGAAATTCTAAATATGAACATTGTTAAGAAATCAAGATTGGATAATGAGAAATCATCATACTTATGGCATTGTGATAAGTGTATAATTACACTTATTATCACATTAATTTTATACAATAAACACTATAGTTTTAGTCAATTTTATACTTCATATAAAAGATTTCACGTGGTACGTAGTTGTTTTTTATGCAAATGAAGATAGTAGGTAAATCTTGGGAGTAAAATGAGCTAAAGGGGAATTCTATGAAAAAAGAGTGAAAAAGGTGCAAAAAGATGCATGGAACTTAAAGATTTGGCTTAGAATCGAAGCTGTCGAAGATCGGTGAAGTTATAAGAAGAATTCTGAGTAAAACACAATTCACGGTCGCGAAAATCATTCGCGGTCGTGACTTGTTTACTTCAGAATTAGAAGATTGCCAATCAAAGATTCACGGTCGTGACATGTATGTCGCGGTCTTCACATGGACGGTTTTCTGGTATTATCTTTTTAACTAACAACCGCAAGATAAGCATGATCAACCGCCATCAACTATTAACGAACAGACGCCTATCAGGAGTCAACCAATCATGAAAAGGTGCTTATCCATTGTGGATTATATCAACGCTTCTCAACCAATCATAATGAAGAGATGTAATCTTTCACCAATGGACACAACCTTCATTTGGATAGACGCAACCCTTCAAACTATATAAAAAAGGTTCCAAACCTTTCCAATTTCGTGCATTCAAGTAGTGCAGTGGATTAGTGTGGCATAGAGTGGAAAAAGTAAGAGAGAGATACAGTGTGTGTGTGTGTGTAGATAGAGTCGCTACGTTCTTAAGTGTTAGTGAGAAAATGTTTAAGTGATTCGAATCCTTGTTTCGATCACTAGATTTCTCTATATTCTCAAGCAATTGTTGTATAAGTGTGCTTGCAAATCACTTATTAATAAAATTTTTCATTCTTTAATATTCGTTTATTCGATATTCGCAAAGAATAGAATCCTAGTGGAGGTTCTTTATGGGCCGAGACCGAATTCAAAGTAGACGCAGGAATTGCAGGAATTGACAACTCCCATTAAAGAGTGGATACGGTTTGATCAACTTTAGCTTTCATTTGCATACCTTGCAACTTTTCTTTTCTTTCTACTTATACTTTCTATTTCAAAGTTTATGATATGTTTATGTGTCATAATGCATATTTTGTGCTAAGTCTTTTATGTTAATCAAGTTATATGCGTTGGCGTTAATTTCAAGAGTAGTTTCGGGGTTAACAATATCGTGTATAATAACTGTATCTGTGATATAACACTGTTTAGTGAGCCAACATTTTTGAAATGGTAACTTGCTAAATGTGACTATGTGAGAGCGACCCGTACTAAGCATAGTATCGATGTTGTCCAGGTTTATATAATAGTCTTATCTCATTTGCGCTAGGATTAGAAAAGTTATTTCATGTGTTGCTCTACGATGAATCATTGGACATCTGAGTGTGTTGAACCGGGTTTGTTAGATTAGTCTAGTGCGTCGTAACATCTTTGTTAAACTTGCATGTTTTCTCTGCTATACTTGTTTGTAGTGAAAATCTATGTATTTAGAGTGTCTCATCTATCACATCTATATTTACTCAACTTTTCATTCTAATCTTCCTATCCAAAAAAATCTCAAAACTATTTTTACTTTCTTTTACTTTGTCTTTCCTTGTTGATCTTTAAACCTGGTTCCTTCCTTGTGGGTTCAATATCTTTTAAAACTACATCGCAACTGTATACTTGCAGTTATAATCATTTTTCTATGTGATAAGGGGTATTGACAACACCTACATTTTTCATGAACAAGCTTTTGGCATTATTATTGAGGATAAGCCTTACTAAACGAGTATAGCCAAGTCTCATGAATAAGTTTTCGGAACCATTAAGTTATTAAACTTATCAGTGGAAAAGTTGTGAACAAGTTTTTAGCACCGTTACCGGGGAAGGGAATCGCGTTCTGAAGATATTTTTCGGGGAAGGCAAGTAAGTTCTAAAGTTTTTATTTGTTTGTTTCTATACCATACAATTTTCAAAATTTCATTCTAGTTGTGAAAAGATTTTGAGGTAATCATCTTTGGGCTGATTCATCATAATTTTCAGTCTTAATTCTTGACAAATAGAAGATTCTCTTCTATTTTTCCTATTTTCATTCGCGACTGTCTATCACGCTCCTGAATTCCTCTACAAACTTTCTGTTTTCAAAATTCTGTTAGTCACGTTCGCGACCTAGGATCACGATCATGATGCGTTCGATAACTGCAGCAGTTTTGGTAGTTTTTTGATAGTTTTTCTCATATCCTACATATAGGTTAAGACTCTCATAACTCTTCACTTCAATTATCCAAAATCCCTTCTCTTTCAATCAAAAATTTCTTTTCTAATACTTTGAAATCATTCAACCCTTTTCATCAAAATGGTTCACTCAAACAAATCTGTTCTTATTCCTCCGTCAGATCTGCAAGAATGGTATGAAGCACCTTTTCCAATTCATTCTCAAGAGGAAGGTGATCATTTCAAAACCATCAGAGATGCAGATTTCACTAGTTCTTATGTCATTCATACGAATAGTTTTATTCAATTAGGAATCTATGAGAGGGTAATGTATTACCTTGGAATCCTAAACCTCGTTCTCTATTCCTCTATGAATATTGGGAATAGTGAAGATAATTATAAGGAAATGTTGATTTCGCTAGTGTGGACTAATTCTAAGATGATATGTTTGAAGTATCGACATCAAGGAAAGAAGTATAAAGTGTCAAGGAAGAAATTGGAGCAAAATTTGGGCTTCCCAAAAGATTGTAACAACAAAATGCTTCTTGGTTGGGATCCTCTACCAACATGGAATTGCCTTACTAGAAAAGACGAATACAAATAGGAAACCGCCTATAGCCGGTGGATTCAAGACCCGTTTTTTCTCACATTACACTTCTATCTAAGTAGTGCGCTTTTTAGTAGGACTAGTTTAGACACTGTCATTCCTAAAGAATTGTTTCTCTTGGAAGTAGTTTGGAATGGCATGCCTGTAGACGTATCAGCGATTATGATGGAAACTCTTATGTTTGTCGCAATTGAACTTGGTAAGATAGCATACGGGTGTCGAACGATGGCAAATTTGTTAGGATAAATTGGGAGAATGCCATGTTGTGGAGAAGTCTTTATTGATGAAGATGAAATTCTGGAATTAAATACGGAAATTTTCTTCGAACAGGGATTTCTAACTAAGTGTATTGGAGAAAATGGGGTAACCTATGATTGGAAATCATGGGATGAACGAGTTGAATCTGATAAGAAGAAAGAAAGGGAAATTGCGAGGAAAGAAGAAAGTAGTTCAATAAATCTAAAAAGGAAGTTGAACGAATTGATGGAGGAACAAATCTCTATTCATCGCAAGATTAGCAATATCCATATTTTGGTATGTGATGTTGAAAGGGATCTGCGAGAGTCACATTATAAGATTGATCAAATGATAGAATCCTTAACTCTTGAATGAATAGTTTTCTTTTCTTTTCTTTTCCATTTAGAATCTTGTATAGTCTTTTCTTTTAGTTTAGTTATGTGTTACGTGTTTTGTTTGTTTGTTTGTTTATTTGTGCTTTTATGTAAATCTTTGTTTTTATAAATGAAAATTTGAACAACAAGACGTTGATGTTCAATTGCTATCTTCACCATGAATTCCCAAGGAATAATAGTAAATATTTATCTTTTGTATTTAACAAAGTTTGCTTGTGTTTTTGTTTCTAAGTTTTTATAGGTTCAAGTCTAAAAATTGAAGAATTTGGAGAATGAAGAGGCTCGCAACCGTGACATATTTCGCACTCGTGAACACTGGGTAGAAAAACTTTCTGTTTCTTTCTTGAGGAGAGTCACGATCACGACTGGCTTTCGCGATCATGACATGGCAGAATTATAACCGTTACGGATCGTAAACTAACACGCGAAAAATGGGTTAAACCACCATTAACGGCTAGTTTTGACCCTAAACGGCTATAATCCCATTTATGACCAATTAGAGTCCCCTTAAACCTCTATAAATAGGTCCAAGTTGAACCTTAGCCACCACACCTTCTAAAACGCCTTCAAATTTCTGAAATTTCTATTCTTCTATATTCAAGTATCTAAACCATTTTCAATCCTTTATCTTCAAACCAACATGCCTTGTGTGAAAAGAGCATCACAAAGGAGAGGTGCACAATCAATTCAAGAAAATTTTGATTATCATTTCCCGTTAAGGACAAGAGAAGAGGGCAAGAGATTTCAAAAGCTAAGCAAATTGAATATATCACCGGGATGATATTCCTCGATCTGGTTTTCTTGGAAACTCTTAATCTCTGAGAAGAGATGGAAGCCTACCTTTCCATTCTTGGCCTTTTGAAATTTGTGGATATGCGGTTCCCACAAAATCGAGATTGGATTCTCGAGTGTTTGGTTACATTCGATTATGAAGATTCAAGGAAGAGGGCGATTCAATTTTGAAATCAAGGACAACAATACACCGTCACAAGAGAGATGATGGGTGATTGGTTCGGTTTTGAGATTTTCAACTCATCAAGCATGATGGACTCATTTCAACCTAATCGAGTTTGGGTAAATTTATCGAGTAAGAGAGTCTTCAATCCCAAAAATTCTCCTAAAAAACTCATTAAGGATGAATGTATTCTTCTTATCCACAAATACCTTTCCAATTCTATATTTTGTCGAGCCAAAAATACTAAATTCAAAAGGACTTATTTGTTCTCTCATGCACTATGATGCAGCAAAAAGCGGTAATTATGGATATAATTTGGGATATGATGAAGAAGAACTCGACGAGCATGAGGAGTAAAATAGGAGCGGCTGAAATTATCACCGCCATAATCTTGGGAGCAAGAGGTGAACTCCCTTATGTTCAACAATCGGGTGAGTATTTTCTGAATGTGGATGGAAATTATTTGAAGAACACCGAACTTCTACAAGAAAATGATGGTGTTTATTCTTTCTATTCCTACTCAAACCGCACCAAGAAGCTCAATTTGACTCAAAAAATATCTTCAGTCGGACCATCAAATCCATCCGTCATCCATCGAAGAGGAAAGGCCCCGATGACCGAAATAGAGGAAAACAAAGAAGACGAAGAAGCTCTGGAAGATTAGAAAGCTGGCATGTAACTTAAGTTGGATAATTTCCAAGCGGAGCTTGGAGTTATGAAGAAAGACATGAAGATTCTAAAGAAAAGTAATAAGTTGATGCTTTGAAAATTACTTTCATTCTTTAGAAAACAAAATTGTCAATTCACTCCTAATCCACTGGATTCTTTTTCACAATAAACGGGTTAATATATTTTTCTCATTTTATCTTTTTCAATAATTTTTAGACTAGTTTTAGTTCTTAGTTTTGATTTTTATTAAATGTCTCACAATGAGGACATTGTGTTCTTTAAGTATGGGGGGCATTTGTAGAAATCCCATAAAATCTAAAAAAATGAATAAAATTAAAAAAATCGAAGAACTTGAAAATTTTTGTTGATTTTCGTGTCAATTTATACATTATCATTTCTTATACTTTGCTAACAATTGTCCAAGGTTATTGTGAGTGTTAGGTATTACAAGTTTGATGTTAGTGCACAAAGTTTACCAAATTGGCAAGGATGAGTGGTGAGAAACATTCGAGAGCAACATTCCAAGTAAATTTCGATTTATATTTTGATGCAACATGAATTAGTATAAGTTATATAGTTCTAGTTTAATGCTTCAAATAAGTTTAAGTGGAGTAATATCTAATGTTATTCTTACTATGAGTTTTATATGCAAATCTCGAATAATTCCTATAAGTATTGAGTGTGTTTAAAGTGTAGGGAAACTATAACCATAATACTTTAAACTTGATCAATAAAGGATGATGGTATTAATGAAAAGTATAAAGAAAGAGAGGATAACCAATGAGTTATGCAAAAGGTGAGGAATAGTACGGAGCAGAAACTACAACCATTCATTGAGTGAAAAAAGAAAAGAAAGCATAGCATGAAAAATGGGTGCAATGTACAAAGTACTTCAAAAACATATGCTTAAAAGCAAAAAAAAAATGAGAGAGTGGTATGGAGCATAAAATGCAACCACTGAAAAAAGGGGAGAGTGGTATGGAGCATAAAATGCAACCACTGAGAGTGTTTTAGCATCCTAGGTTACCTAAAAATGACTTGAGAGAAATTAACCAAAGTGTGCTTTCTATGTCCTTTATACTTAATACTATGCTTAAGAGAAGGTAATATTCGAGTATGAATATAATGCTTATATAAAGATGCGATTCGGTTGACTCTCCATTAAGAACAAAGGTATGCAACTGAGCTATATAAATTGCACATTACTAATTTGTGAGAAATTTTGAACTTCTTCTTGAAATCTTTTGCAACGTGGAATGTTGTACTCACTACAATAAACCAAATAAGGTACAAACTTGTTTACCAAATTTATACACTTTTGTTGAATTTACCTTGAGGACAAGGGAAAAGTTAAGTGTGGGGGTATGATAAGTGTATAATTACACTTATTATCATATTAATTTTATACAATAAACACTGTACTTTTAGTCATTTTTATACTTCATATAAAAGATTTCACGTGGTATGTAGTTGTTTTTTATGCAAA